>PGIR01000180.1:0-83504 GCA_002812735.1 Scedosporium dehoogii
CCCCCCCCCCCCCCCCCCCTCCTTCTCTCTTTCTCTCCTTTAGAGTGGGTTTTCCTATTTCTCTCTTTTTCTTTTCCTCTTTTTCTTTTCCTGTTTCTTCATTGGGAAGACTTTGTGTCTTGGAAATTTATAGGACTGGGACTTTTCGTCATGATACCAAGTGTTATATAGAAGGCGATATAGGCGTTTGGATGTCTTGGGGCCGGGCCGCGTGTAATACGGCTCCTCTCTCCTTCGTATCTACTAAGTAGTACTACTATTATAAATCTTTTCCACTTTTTGAGATTTGATCCTGAGCGCTTGATGCAGTGAGCAATGGATGGATGAACAATTGAAACCACTCATTTTTCTTGTTGATTACCAAGTCTGGTACCTACTGTAATCGAGCTTGTTGAAGAGACTCGGGCGGTGCCGAGGCGGTCGCAACTCTGCTGCCGTGGAGGCGTGTACCATGCCGCTTCGAAAATGCTTGGGGACTACATTCTGGAGACACAGCCTTCAAAACGCGAAAGCACGTGACGTCAGCTTTGCATTTCAGCGCTGCGGGTACCCGGTACTTTGTACGCTACAAGAATAGAACAAGCATCCAAACACACCACGCCACCTCACACAGTGTGTCCATTCCGGTTTCACGCATGTATTTTATGGAGTCACTACTGAACATCAACAGTTATTCTGAATAATACCACTGTAAGACTAGGGTAACTAGTTTCGTATTTGTCCATGAAATCTACACTGTCCAGATTGCGGGTGAGTGATTGGCGTATGTGACGCGCTAAGAGTGTGCCATTCTGGAGAAGACGGGGATCAAGTAATACAGTGCGAAATATCTCTATTATTACCCTTGCAGGTACCGAATACGCCACGCTGACGCGCTGATGGGCAATGTGGTGGTCTCTTTTCCACGAGGGTTCCCGAGTCTAGTCACTGGAGTGTACCTTTGTACGCAGGTAGTATTGAGTGTTGATGGCAAGGCGAAAGTACCTGGTACACAGTACACGTTGTCAACGGCTGACCCAAATCCAGCCAAGGAAAACTGGCCTGTTCAAACCATTCGCCTCCATCCTGGACTGGGCTAGTGCGGCGGCTTCTCATTGGCTGACTTACCGTCCGACCCAGTGTTATTGTCAGGCAGCCGGTCGGATTTTTGGGGTCCCAGCACCTTCCCACACCAGCCCAACCCGAAACTTTCCCTCTTCACTCCCTCCACCCTCCATGGTTCCCCCCCTTCCCCTTCCCTTTTCTCGACACCTCCCACAAAACCAGAGAAAAAACAACCTGGAAGCCCAAGCCCACATCAACCCACACCCCAGCGGTCCACACCCTCCCCCCCCCCCATTTCATTACTTCTGTATTCACCCCCGAGGGTTTCCTGTATGGTCACAACGCACTGCAAGTCCATCATCACCATCGCTAGGATTACGAAACCTTAAAGCGACAAGCAGTTATTTCCCCTTCATCGTCCTTGTTACCTTTTCGCGCCTCCGAACCTCAAGGTCTCTAGCCCCCCGGCTCCCGTCTCTCAGCCATCGTCGTCGGTCGTCACCCTTCCATCATGTCGGCCCTGGGGCAGTCGGGATCCGGCGCCCATCCTGGCTTGACGTTCCCCCAGGTCGGCCTCCGACGCTCTGCCTTTCAACCATCCCATGCTCCTCCTCAGAATAAGGCCTCTCCCGTGCCTCACGCCGCTTCTCCCTACCAGCAGCAAGCCTACGCCCCCCAACAGCCTCCGCAGGCTACGTACAGTCACCATCTCTTCAACCAGGCCGCCGTCAACGGCAATGTTGGCAACGCTCAAACTCGAGGCCCTCAGAGCCATGTGCCTGGTGCCGTCGTCCAGGCGAGGCAACGGGCGGCTCCTCCTCGACAACAAACGCCGTCGATGATGTACGGACACCAGCCCATGAGTCAACCGATGCACAACGATACCATCATGTCCCACCAGAGTCATCCCGCACATCAGACCCATCAGCCTCATCAGACTCACCAGTCTCTTCAGCACCACACTCAAACACATCAGAGTCACCCCTCCCACCAGACTCAACAGACTCACCAAACGCACCAAACGCAGCAGCACCAGGCGGCTGCTCACCAAGCCCATCAGGCGGCCCACCAAGGACACTTGGCGCATCAAGCTGCTGCTCATCAGGTTCATCAGGCTGCCCACCACGCCCATCAAGCACATCAAGCCCACCAGGCGGTTCAGCAGGCGGCGGCAGCGCAGCAAGCAGCAGCAGCAGCCCATCAGGTGCATCAGGCTCATCAAGCCCACCAAGCTCATCAAGCCCATCAAGTGCATCAGGCCCGGTCGCAACAGACTCCTACTCCGACAATACCCCCTCAACCACAGCCTCAGCCTCAAGTTCAGGCTAAGCCGGTGGCCAAGTCACAGCCACCAGAATCTCCCGCGCAGCCTCAGGAACAGCATGTTCCCGAAGCGATGGAAACGGAAACCCATGCCGAGAATGGCGAGGATGAGAATGCTGCTGATGCCAAGCTTGGGGATAACTCGCCGTTTGTTCCCCGCCAGCCCATGGGAGAGATGATGTCTCCACCACCCGAGGGTGGAAGTTACCCCACGTTGGAAGCAGTTCATAAGAGTGTCTTACAATACTGCACATCTGTTGGCTATGCTATTGTTATCGGCCGGTCAAAGAAGACTGTCCCTGGTCTGAAAAAGGTTCTGTTTGTGTGTGACCGTGCGGGCAAACCGCCCAGTCGCGTCAGTCCCGAAGCCCGCAAGCGCAAGACGTCGTCTCGTAAATGCGACTGTCCCTTCGGCTTCTTCGCTATCGAGCAGCGAACCCAATGGACCATTCGCTATCGCCCTGACCCTCAACATCTGAGACATAACCACGGCCCGAGCGACAGTCCACTTCAGCATCCGGCCGCGCGAAAACTGGACAGTAAGATGGTGGCAGCGGTGAAGTCGCTGAAAGAAAACGGTACGTCTCCGCCCCAGAAGCATGTCTCTGTTAACATTTTTGTCTGACCAGGACCAGGTGTCGGCGTTAGCCAGACGCTCGAAATCCTGCAAACCGAAAACCCCCACGTCCCCCTTCTCCCGAGAGATATATACAACGCCCGAGCGGCTATCAACAGAAATCCGCAAAAGGTTGCTACCGGCCTGGCTGAGAATCGTCCGGCCATATATAGCAAACCACATCCGACTGCCGAGGAGCGTATACGAGCCGATTTGCGACGAGAACTGGCCAAGACCCGAGAAGAGTTAGAGAAGCTTAAGGAGGAGAAAGATAAAGAGGTAGAGGCTCTCAAGGCCACCATTGCTGAGAAGGACAAGGTGATCGAAAAGTTTGAAATGTTTATCGATATATGCAACCAAAGGGTCATGGTACAGCGAGAGAGGCTGGCCGAGGATGGCGGTGCTAGGGGTGCTGGCGCCAAGTGAATGGTGAGGATGCATATTCCCTCCCATCAGCATTTCACTTCACCTAAACTACCCGCCTACCCGGGAGGCTGGAAACCTGGCTCCTTGGTTCTTGCGACCAGCCCTGCCTACTTACTTCGTACTACTCGCTCGCTTCTTTATAGCGTCTTGCTAATCCCTCGCTTAATGGGGCTGGCTATCGGCAGGGCAGGACACCTATGTTTGCTGGCTTCGAGACATTCCGTCTCTTTTTTTCGTCCGTTCTTAATTCTGGGATGGAGATCGGTGCTTTCTGGGACTTTTTTTCCTTTTTTTAAATGTTGGACCAGGAGTGGGCTCTTCGCCCTGGGGAATCATGGGGATGGCATATGGAACTTGGTATTTTTTTTTTTTTCTGGTTTGGTCGTCTTGGGGGTTCATGCATTTGATGTTCGTAATGACAGCGCAAGGAGAGCAAAAATACGGGCTTAGAAACCTTATACAGACAGTGCTTGCTTTTTAATTGCAATGGTCGATAGCTTGCTTCTTCACCACTCAAAGCAGCCTCGATTTCCTCTGTTCAGTGTGTGTAGGCCCTAAACCCGTGCGGGCTGGCCAGTGGGCTCCTTTAGCCCATATAGGACATACAATACGCACCCTACTCTGGATGGTTGTAGGCCTCTGGGGATTTCCAATGGCCCCAGAGGAGTTAAACGCTGTGGCCGTCTGTGAGCAGCGGACGAAGTAGTTCGATTCTTGAACATTCCAAAGTTTGGGCCTATCTGTTTCGACCCTAAACTTCCGGATCTTTCGATTGGTGATCTCCCTAGATGGGTGACAGGTTCGCACTCGTATCTCCCCGTAGAATAGTATAGCATAGTGTAAATCTACGAAGTAAGGGCGGGGTCTGATCAAGCAGGGTAATTGTAGATCCATCACGGGCAAAGAGGAGAATAGCCCTCGAAGCCTGATAACCAGAAGGGCAGTTGTAAGGCTCTCTATAAGATCTAGAAATGACAGCGAGCTTCTCCTTCGTGCTTCATACTTCGTACGGCGACCGCTACCAACATCATGATTCCACAGTCCGATGATTTGAGATATCTTCTATGGGGAGGGATGTGGTGTTTCACACTGGTACGAAGTAATAGGCGGCGGCATGCCTGCATATGAGGCTTGTGGATTCTTCCAGGTTACCCCTGTCTTCATCCCCCCCAAAAAGCACGGATGGAGTTCTCAGAACCGTTCTTCACCATGTGTTGATCGTGGTTCATAATAATACAAGGTAGCACGCACTTGTGATAGTGACAGCACTTCGTATACACTAATACCAAGTGGCATGGGTGGCAAGATTACCCCTGTGGATACACGATAAAATGACACCAAGGCATATTCTTCCCCATCATTGATGTTTCAGTGGCTCATGGTAAGAGCCGGAGGCCCTGATGGCCCTGGTTCATTAGCGTTGATCCTAACATGGCAAGGCTAGCCTGTGGCTCCTTTTACGGTCACGACACCCTAACGACTTCGACTTCGTCCTCCATTAACTTTGCGATGGAGTGGAGTACGAAGGACGATGTAGACGTGAGGACAGTGAGTGCCGTTTCTCTGTAGCGCGCGAAATAGTGGAGTGTTAGGGGCTAACGGCATCCTTCCGCCTGTCAACAAACGGTTGCCCATATTTGCTCGAGGGGGGCCAACGTATCAAAGCACCGTGTTAAAGGCTCGACGGAGGACTGTTTTAATCGTGGCAAGCCAAGAGTGGTCGCACAGTGTGAAATTTTTATGGAACAGCATTGCGGCGAAACCTCAGGGACGAAGGTTGAGGTTGATATTACTGGACCGTCCCGTGAGGCTCCACTAACTGATCAAATACACCCCTCCACCACCTTTGATTTCTCTCCGACTTATGCCGGTTCTGGCCACTATAACAGTGGATACTGTGTAGCAATACAGAAAATGAACCGTTGAATCTCTCCAAGATCAATCAACACCCACCGTCAGGGGCGTTCCGTCAAGACTAACTGTTCTGCTAGCTTCCGTCCACTAAAAAAACTTGAAGTAAATTGCTCCATCCGTAATAATAATTATTCACCCCCTTCCAGACGCATGTCGTCGCGCAGGGGTCATTCAGATCGCGTACGTAGACCTCCAAACTCGTAATATTGTCGACCACAAATGTACCGTCTTGAAAGTGACAAGGGGAGATTCTTCGTCCATCTCGAACGAACTTCATAGATCCCTTCTTTTCCATCCAACCCATCGTCCGTGGTATCAAGCATCGGAAGGGCAGAACAACGCCTCTCGGCGCGACATCAAAGACCACAAAGCCAACTGTCCAGGCAAAATTGCATGAACACGACACGATAATCCTCAATACTCCATACGTGCCCGACTTCGATCCATACCTTTAATAGTACTTTTTCTTCTTCTTTCTCTTGCTTGAGCCAACATCCGACGACAGCCTATTATTTTCGAACGGTTTCGTTCTTTGGCTCATTGGCCCTTCCTTTTTGTTTGTGCCAGCGGACGCATTTTCCTTCCTCGTACCGATTCTTCTGCGAGTTCTTCGTTGCTATAGACTAAAATACCCTCTTTCTGCGATCTTCGTTCCACTCCTCGTTATGCGATGACCTAGAAAATCCGTACATATATCATCGACAATTCGTTTTCCCTTCGACAATACGATACCTGCCATCCTATCAAGATGGAGGTATCGCCGTCACCCGCGAGCCCAGCCCAGAATGGCGTGAGCTCGCCTTCGTTCCCTGCCATAGACCCGAATCAGCTCGTCGACCATCTCGTTGCTGTCATCGGAAGCACCCTCGGTGCGACTAAAGAGGAGCTCGAAAGCCCCGGTAGTCTTCTTCATAAGAGCCGCATTGGCGACACGATCCAAAGATGTTCCCGCTTCGCAGCAGATACCCAGCAATCCCTCTATGTCCAGAAGGATATCGCCCCTTCATCGCCCACTGAGGTTACGCCAGATGAATCCCGTATGTGACGCTTCCTTTCTTGACACCACCGAGATATCCCGGCATGGTCCTAAGCTAACAAACTCCTCAATAGGGGCTCCTTTCCATACATATACCCTCACAACCGAAATGTCCTCGCTCCCCACGACCGTGTCCTCTCTTGTTCTCCTCAAAAGAGCTCAACCACTCGATCCTGCGATTCCGCTTACCGCCCAGATACTCATCACCAATTTCCCTGGTCCTGCTACGTTGAACGCGACGGTTGGAGAGCAAGGACCTTCTACTTCCCCCTACGAGATCCTCCAGTCCTTGATCCATAACGCTTTGGTCCCCTATTTCGACGCCAATACCAAGACCCAGCTTACGAACGGCACGAGAGGCCGAGCCGATGTTGACTCGAAGACAGGTATCCCGATTACGAAGAAGCGATGGAACGATTTAGAGCTCAGCTTGCTCCATCTCCAGGAGAATGTCGAGATCCCTCAGGTGTCCCTTACCTTCCATCCTGTCGTCCAGTCAGCCCTCGAAGCCGCCCAATTAGATAGAATGCGACCGTCTCTCGACCTGATCCCGGAAAGAATTTTGCAGGATAGTTCGATTCTCAACAATTTACAGGCTAATGTCAATAGCTGGATCAAATCCATCCAGGCCATCACGAAGATGACGCGGGATTCCTCGTCCGGCCCGGGCCAGGATCTCAAGTTCACCGCGAGCCAGGAGATCAACTTTTGGTTGTCGATGGAATCTGCTCTCGAGGCCATCGAGGCTCAGCTGGAGAGTGATGGAGTTCTGCTCACCCTCGGAATTCTGAAGCATGCGAAGCGTTTCCAGGCGACTGTAAGCTTCACCGCTGATACCGGCTTGAAGGAGGCTATGGAGAAGGTGCAGAAGTACAACCAACTCATGCGGGACTTCCCCCTCGACGAGCTCCTCTCGGCCACGTCACTTCCCAAGGTCCAGGACGCCCTTATTCAGATCTTTGCGCATCTAAACAAGAAGCTGAAGATCTGCCCTTATCCTATCCGACGAGCTCTTCCGCTAGTTGAGGCCATCTCGGGTGACCTTGATGAAGTTCTCCACCGACTACTTCCGGGTACCGAGTTGGTTGAGCTAGAGTATCCCGAATTCCAGTCTGTTATGAAGGCCTGCGTTTCCATCTTTCAGACGTGGGAGGAGAGTATTAAGGAGTTTACAAATGTTGCTCGTGAAGTCACTCGTCGTCGAAATGACAAGTTCATCCCGATTAAGGTTAATAAAAAGCACTCGGAACTCGAGGGCCGTCTCAAGTATGTGAGCACCTTTAGGGACAACCATGAACAGCTCCAGCGGACCATCGTCAACGTCTTGGGACCTAAGGCATCTGTTGACGGCGTGGTCGAGCCCGGAGACCCCAGCGGCGCCATCGTCATTGAAGAGATGGGCGATGTCGACGCTGTTGAAGAGGTCAAGCAAGCATGGGAAGCCCTCAGGAACGTCGACCTCCTCGACGTCTCCCCTCAAGGCACGGAGAGGTGGGCGAGAGCCGAGAATGTCTACAACGAGCGCACGACGCGAGTGGAGAATTCCATCATCACCCGACTGAGAGATCGCCTAGGAACTGCAAAGAACGCAAACGAGATGTTCCGCGTCTTCTCCAAATTCAACGCCCTCTTTGTGCGGCCGAAGATCAAGGGTGCTATTGCTGAGTACCAGCACCAACTTCTTGACCACGTCAAGCAGGCTATCAACGGTCTTCACGAACGGTACAAGCAGCAATACGCCCACTCCGAGGCGCACGCGATGGCCCAATTGCGCGATCTCCCTCCAGTTTCCGGGGCCATTATCTGGGCCCGCCAAATTGAGTTTCAGTTAGACGGATACATGAAGAAGGTGGAACATGTTCTCGGCGAGGAGTGGAAGGTACACTCCGAGGGTCAGAAGCTCCTTCACGAAAGTAACCTCTTCAGGTCGAAGCTCGATACGCGCCCGATCTTTGAGGCGTGGGCGCGAGAAGTCAAGAGGAGAAAGATTTCCATTTCCGGCTTCCTATTCACCGTTAACCGGGTTCGATCTTCTAACACTCTGGAACTCACTGTGAATTTCGACCAGCAAGTGATCACATTATTCAAAGAGACTCGAAACCTGGCCTGGCAGAACTACTCGGTCCCCCACACCATCAGCTCAGTATCCAAGGATGCCAAGAGGGTGTATCCTTATGCCGTTAGTTTGATGGAGGGTGTGAGGACTTTCTCGCAGACTATGCGTCAGATTTCCGAGATGGGTGAAGAGGCTGTTCTCCTCAACGGCTATCGCAATGACGGCTTTGCTCTTATCAAGAAGGGTGTCCCACTGAAGTGGGAATCCTTCGTCACCGCTTACGATGTCTTCTTCAATGCCAACCGAGCCAACCACTCCCTCGCCGAGCTCGGCATTGGTAAGGCGGGCGAGAGCAAGCACGGGATGTTCATCCGAGAGTTCGTGGCTGCCGTTTCCCTCCTCCAGTCCAAGACCATTACTTTGGCTTCCATCCATGCTACCGTGGAGAAGGCCCTTACGGAGCTTGCGACTTGCCCTTACGCGACTGAGGAGTTCCAGTCTCGTCTAGAGACCATCCAAGCCGCCGTTGATCAACTGAACTTGGAGCAGTATGTCAACCTGAACTTCTGGGTCGAAGGGATGAACCAGAAGCTTAAGGATGTTCTGCTTACCCGGTTGCAACACGCCATCCATGCGTGGATTGGCGCCTTCGAGGATGAGTATCTAGAGGATGGTGGTCGGAAACAAGTTATCGACCCGACCGACCAAGCAAAGAGCGGTCCTGTCATGCCTCGCCTTGTTCACGAATTGGCCATGCGAAACCAAGTCATCTATCTCGACCCGCCGCTCGAGAATGCGCGAGCGGGATGGTTCCTTCACCTTCACGATTGGCTTGGCGTTGTTTGCAATCTCCCCAAGCTCAAGGCTACTCGGTACCAGATGGCGCTTGCTGCTAAGAACGATGACGCCCGGTTCACCGATCTTCCCATGGAATGCGCCGACGCCCTTTCTCGCGTTTATGTTGCCATGGAGGCCAAGCTGCGGGACATCAGTGCTTACGTCGACAAGTGGCTGCAGTTCCAGTCACTGTGGGATTTGCAATCAGAGCAAGTCTACGAGGCCATTGGCGAGAAGTTGTCGAGCTGGCTTCAGCTTCTCCAGGATATTCGCAAGACTCGCCAGACTTTCGACACCCAAGAAGTCAGCCAATCTTTCGGCCATATCACCATCGATTACGAACAGGTCCAGACTCGCGTGAACACCAAGTATGACCAGTGGCAGCATGATATCCTCCTCAAGTTTGCTAGCCGCCTCGGATCTCGTATGCGAGATGTTTACGCCGACATGGACAAGATGCGCCGAGATCTCGAGCCCCAAACCCTCGAATCTGCCTCTACCGACAAGGCGGTCAAATTCATCACGGCTGTCCAGACTTGCCGTAGAAACGTAAAGATCTGGGCTCCAGAGATTGATATGTTCCGCCAGGGCCAGTCTACGTTGGTCCGACAGCGATACCAGTTCCCTCAGGACTGGGTCGACATCGCCCAGATTGAAAGCGAATGGGACGCCATTAACGAGATGTTGGAGAAGAAGTCGAAGATTGTCAACGACCAGACGGATGCCCTCCGGGCTAAGATTATTGCCGAAGACAAGCTTGTGAACGAGCGAATTGCCGAAGCTGCTTCTCAATGGAATGAGGAGAAGCCCGTTTCTGGCACAATTCCCCCCGACGTCGCATCCGCTACTCTTACGCAGTTTGAGAGCCGTATCACAGCTCTCCAGGAGCACTCTCAAATGGTTGCGAAAGCCAAAGAGGCGCTTGATCTTCCACCCAGTCCCGATTCTTCTCTCGACGCCATCATGGAGGAAGTTCAAGATTTCCAGTCCGTCTGGGCCAATCTCGCTACAATTTGGGCCAGCCTTAATGATACCCGGGAAACCCTCTGGACGGCAGTTCAACCTCGAAAGATTCGCGGCAAGATCGACGATCTCATCAAGAATACCAAGGAAATGCCGAGCCGGATGCGGCAGTATGCTGCCTTTGAGCACGTCCAGAAGATCCTGCGTGGTCTATTGAAAGTCAATCCTATCCTTTCGGACCTCAAGTCGGATGCCATTCGGGATCGCCACTGGACCAAGATCTTCAAGCAACTGCGTCCCGGCAAGCGATATTCTCCCGTCTCCATGACTCTCGGGGATGTTTGGGATCTCAACCTTGTTGCAACCGAAGCGATCGTGAAGGATATCATCGCTCAGGCCCAGGGCGAAATGGCCTTGGAAGAGTTCATCCGACAGGTCAGAGAGACGTGGACCAACTATGCTCTGGACCTAGTCAACTACCACAACAAATGCCGTCTCATCCGTGGCTGGGATGACCTCTTTGCCAAATGCAGCGAGAACCTCAACTCCTTGCAGGCTATGAAGCACTCGCCCTATTACAAGGAGTTTGAAGAAGACGCGTCGGCTTGGGAGGACAAGTTGAACAGGCTCCATGTCCTCTTCGACATCTGGATAGACGTCCAGCGACAGTGGATCTATCTCGAGGGTGTCTTTACCGGTAACGCCGATATTAAGCATCTCTTGCCCATCGAGTCTGGTCGCTTCCAGAACATCAACAGCGAGTTCTTGGCCGTGATGAAGAAAGTCTACAAGCAACCCTACGTCTTGGAGGTTCTTACTATTCCGAATGTCCAGAAGTCCCTTGAGCGTCTTGCGGAACTTCTGAACAAGATCCAAAAGGCCCTTGGAGAGTACCTTGAGAAGGAACGCCTGTCATTCCCTCGATTCTACTTCGTCGGTGACGAGGATCTACTCGAGATGATTGGTAATAGCAACGACACCCTCCGTATTGCCAAACACTTTAAGAAGATGTTTGCTGGTATCTCCGGTCTCACCATGGATGATGATAACTCCATCATCACCGGATTCACTTCCAAAGAGGGTGAAGTTGTCAAGCTTAAGAAAGAGATTTCCCTTGCCAAGACACCACGCATTAATGACTGGCTTACACTACTGGAGGTCGGCATGAAACAGACGCTCGCCCACCTGCTTGCAGAGGCCGTCGAAGCCTACACCCCCATTTTCGAAGCGGAAACGCTCGATGGCGCTGCGTTTGACAAGTACGTAGAAGAATTCCCCAGCCAGATTGTCGTCCTAGCGACGCAAGTTGTATGGACGACGGCTGTTGAGAAGTCCCTCACTGCAGGCGGAAAGACTCTGCAGTCATTGTACAATCGCGAGGTTGGCATTTTGCGATACCTTGCAAACGCTGTCCTCCGCGACCTCGGTGTAATTGAGCGAAAGAAGTGCGAACAGCTCATCACGGAGTGTGTCCATCAGCGCGACGTTATCGAAAAGCTGATCAAAGCAAATGCCACCCACGAGAAACATTACCTCTGGCTGCTGCAGATGCGCTACGTCTACACTCCTGAGGGCGATTATCTCCCGCGTCTTTGCATCAAGATGGCCAATGCCAAGCTGGACTACGGCTTCGAGTATCTCGGTGTGCCAGACCGTCTTGTGCGGACTCCTCTTACGGACCGCTGCTTCGGCACTCTTACCCAGGCGCTTTGCCAGCGTCTCGGAGGCTCCCCCTATGGACCCGCAGGTACTGGTAAGACGGAGTCCGTCAAAGCTCTTGGTGTCCAGCTCGGACGATTTACCCTCGTCTTCTGCTGTGATGACACGTTTGACTTCCAAGCAATGGGCCGCATTTTCCTTGGTATCTGCCAAGTCGGCGCATGGGGTTGTTTCGACGAGTTCAATCGTCTCGAGGAGAGGATTCTGTCTGCCGTCTCTCAGCAGATTCAGAACATCCAGCTCGGCCTTAAACAGGGTGTCGAGGACGACAAGGCCCAGATTGAGCTCGTTGGACGACAACTTCACGTCAGTCAGAATACTGGTATCTTCATCACCATGAACCCCGGTTACGCCGGCCGATCCAATCTCCCAGACAATTTGAAGAAGCTCTTCCGAAGTGTGGCCATGTCCAAGCCGGACAAGGAACTCATTGCCGAGGTCATGTTGTACTCCCAGGGCTTCAACCAGGCAAAGCAGCTTTCCAAGCAAACCGTGCCCTTCTTCGACCAGTGTTCCAAACAGCTGTCGAAGCAGGCTCATTACGACTTTGGTCTCCGTGCCTTGAAGAGTGTGCTTGTCAGCTCCGGTGGCCTGAAGCGTGCTAGGCTCTCGAATGGCGAGGTCAACGCAGTTGATGACGCGGCGTTCGAGCCTGAAATCATCGTCCAGAGTATTCGCGAGACGATTGCTCCCAAGCTCATCCGAGATGACGTCGATATCATGGCCGGAATCGAGGAAGTCTGCTTCCCCGGCATCAAGTACGTGCCGGCCAATCTCGAGAAGCTCGAAAACGCCATTCGAACGCTGGCCAGTGAAAGACAAATGGTCGTTACGGACTCCTGGATGACCAAGGTTCTTCAACTGTACCAAATTCAGAAGATCCACCATGGTGTCATGATGGTTGGAAACTCGGGCAGCGGAAAATCCGGTGCTTGGAGGCTCTTGCTTGATGCTCTTCGCGTTGTTGAGGATATTGAGGGCATTTCCCACGTTATCGACTCCAAAGTCATGTCGAAGGAGGCCCTGTACGGTAACCTTGACTCAACAACGCGTGAGTGGACCGACGGCTTGTTCACGAGCATCCTTCGTAAGATCGTCGATAACCTCCGTGGTGAAGATACAAAGAGGCACTGGATCGTTTTCGATGGCGACGTCGACCCCGAGTGGGTTGAAAACTTGAACAGTGTCCTCGACGATAACAAACTCCTAACCCTGCCTAACGGAGAACGTCTCAACCTACCACCGAACGTCCGCATCATGTTCGAAGTAGAGAACCTCAAGTACGCGACTCTGGCCACTGTGAGTCGTTGTGGTATGGTCTGGTTCAATGAAGATATCGTGTCTCCCAACATGATGGTCGCGAACTACCTTGAGCGATTGCGAACCGTCGTCTTTGAAGATCTTGATGAGGATTCTGTCGGCTCTGGCCAGAGTCCCACCAAGATGCTGGCTGTGCAGGCACAGGTCGCTGATCTACTGCAAACCTTCCTAACCAAGGATGATTTCATTCTTGCTGCACTCAAGGAGGCCGAGGGATATACGCACATCATGGACTTTACAATTGCCCGTGTCCTCAACACCCTATTCTCCCTATTAAACAAGGCGGTCCGGGACATTATCGAATACAATGCCCAGCATACCGACTTCCCATTGGACCACGAGCAAATGGAAGGCTATGTTTCTAAGAAGCTTCTCCTCGCCCTCGTCTGGTCATTGACAGGAGACTGCCCTCTTGGCGAGCGCAAACTGTTTGGCGACAAGCTTTGCGGTATCGCACACTTTGGATCGCCCCCAGTCGATGGTTCCAGCTCTTTGATCGATTTCGATGTCTCCCTACCGCAGGCGGAATGGAATTCCTGGCAGGCGCAGGTCCCGACAGTTGAGGTTAACACCCACTCTATCACCCAGACTGACGTCGTTATTCCTACCCTGGACACGATCCGCCATGAGGATGTCCTCTACTCGTGGCTCGCCGAACATAAGCCTCTACTTCTCTGCGGTCCTCCTGGCTCTGGTAAGACGATGACGCTGTTCAGCGCTCTTCGCAAGTTGCCCAATATGGAAGTCGTCGGCCTCAACTTCTCGAGCGCCACCACCCCCGACCTCCTTATCAAGACATTTGAACAGCACTGTGAATACAAGAAGACTCTGAACGGTGTCATCCTCTCTCCAAGGCAAATTGGCCGCTGGCTCGTTATCTTCTGTGACGAAATTAACCTTCCGGCCCCCGACAAGTACGGAACTCAGCGAGCTATCTCGTTCCTGCGCCAGCTTGTTGAGCACAATGGTTTCTGGAGGGCCTCCGACAAGTCTTGGGTTACTCTGGACAGGATTCAGTTCGTGGGAGCCTGCAACCCTCCAACGGACGCTGGCCGAACGCCTCTGGGCGCCAGATTCCTGAGACACGCACCCTTGATCATGGTAGACTACCCTGGCGAGCTCTCGCTCCTGCAGATTTACGGTACTTTCAACTCTGCCGTGCTCAAGATCATTCCTACACTTCGCGGCTACGCCGACGCGCTTACGCAGGCCATGGTCAAATTCTATCTCCAGTCACAGCAACGTTTCACACCTAAGATCCAGCCACACTACGTGTACAGTCCTCGTGAACTTACTCGATGGGTCCGTGGTGTTTATGAGGCCATTCGACCTCTTGAAACTCTTACTCTCGAGGGTCTTGTCCGCATCTGGGCTCATGAAGCCCTTCGTCTCTTCCAGGATCGACTCGTCGCTGAAGAGGAGCGCCAGTGGACTGATGAAGCCGTCCGTCGGATTGCGCTCGAGCTGTTCCCGACTATTGATGAAGAAAAGGCTCTTGGAGGACCGATCCTGTTCTCCAACTGGCTCTCCAGACACTATGTACCCGTCGACCGCGAACAGCTTCGAGACTTCGTCAAGGCCAGGTTGAAGACATTCTGCGAAGAAGAGGTCGACGTGCCCTTGATCCTCTTCAATGACGTCTTGGAACACGTCTTGCGCATTGATCGTGTGTTCAGACAACCCCAGGGGCATCTCATCTTGATCGGTGTCAGCGGAAGCGGCAAGACTACCCTGTCCCGATTCGTTGCCTGGATGAACGGTTTGAAGGTCTTCCAAATCAAGGTCCACGGCAAATACACAGCCGAGGACTTTGATGACGACCTCCGAGATGTCCTACGCCGTGCTGGATGCAAGGGCGAAAAGATTTGCTTCATCATGGATGAATCCAATGTCCTTGATTCCGGTTTCTTGGAGCGTATGAACACACTCCTAGCCAACGCCGAAGTTCCTGGTCTGTTTGAGGGAGACGACTATGCTGCTCTTATGACAGCTTGCAAGGAAGGTGCTCAACGACAAAACTTACACCTCGACTCCCCAGAGGAACTCCACAAGTGGTTCACGCAGCAGATTGTCAAGAATCTCCATGTTGTTTTCACGATGAACCCGCCAGAGGATGGTCTATCTTCCAAGGCAGCCACCAGTCCTGCTCTGTTCAATCGATGCGTGCTCAACTGGTTCGGTGATTGGTCCGACCAGGCCCTCTTCCAGGTCGGCCATGAACTTACCCAATCTGTTGATCTGGACCGTCACAATTACGCTGCTCCTGACACAATTCCCGTGGCGTACCGTGCTCTCTCGCTACCACCTTCTCATCGCGAGGCTATTGTCAACTCCATGGTCTACATTCACTACTCGCTGCAACGGTTCAATTCCAAGCTTCTCAAACAGCAAGGTCGGGTCACATACCTTACGCCTCGCCACTTCCTCGACTTTGTTGCTCAGTACGTCAAGCTCTACAACGAGAAGCGAGAGGACCTCGAAGAGCAGCAGCGCCATCTCAACGCTGGTCTGGAGAAGCTCCAGGATACCGTGGACAAGGTCAGCGACCTTCGTGTCAGCCTCGCAGAGAAGTCTGCGCAGCTTGATCGCAAGGGCGCGGAGGCAGACGAGAAGTTGAAGCGCATGCTCGCTGATCAGCAAGAGGCAGAGCAGCGCAAGGCCGCCTCTCTCGAGCTTCAGAAGGTTCTTGACGTCCAGCAGCGAGAGGTGACTTCGCGAAAGCAAATCGTCTTGGATGACCTCGCTAAGGCCGAGCCAGCCGTCGAAGAAGCCAAAGCCAGTGTTAGTAACATCAAGAGGCAGCATCTAACAGAAGTTCGTTCCATGAGCTCGCCCCCGCAGGGTGTGCGTCTCGCACTCGAGGCCGTATGCGCGCTTCTCGGCAACAAGATTACCGACTGGAAATCGATCCAAGCCATCGTGCGAAAGGACGATTTCATTGCCAGCATCATCAACTTCAACAATGAGGAGAAGCTAACGAAATCTCTCCGGCTCAAGATGCGCAATGACTACATGGGCTCGCCCGATTTCACCTTTGAGAAGGTCAACCGCGCCTCTAAGGCCTGCGGTCCTCTTGTCCAGTGGGTGTCGGCCCAAGTTAACTACGCCGAAATTCTAGACAGGGTCGGCCCACTCCGGGAGGAGGTCGATCAACTCGAAGACCAGGCCCTACAGACCCAGGCCGAGGCCAAGGCTGTCGAGCAGACAATTGACAGCTTGGAGAGCCGAATTGCCACTTACAAGGCGGAGTATGCCACTTTGATCGCCGAGACCGAGGCCATCAAGGCGGAGATGTTGAGGGTGCAGTCCAAGGTCGACAGGAGTGTCAAGTTACTCGACAGCCTGTCGTCCGAGAGGATCCGTTGGGAGGAAGGAAGCAAGTCCTTCGAGACTCAGATCAGCACCCTTGTGGGTGATGTCTTGATCGCAGCGGCCTTCTTGGCCTACAGTGGTCTCTACGACCAGACATTCCGAAAGTCGATGATGGACGACTGGCTTCATCAACTACATCTGTCGGGCGTCCTCTTCAAGGCGCACAATCCGGTGACCGAGTACCTCTCTACTGCGGACGAGCGACTCAACTGGCAGCAGAACACTCTGCCCGTGGACGATTTGTGCACGGAGAACGCCATCATCCTGAAGCGTTTCAACAGGTATCCTCTGATTATCGATCCCTCTGGTCGTGTCACGGAGTTCCTTCAGAAGGAGTGCAAGTCCCGCCGCTTGACTGTCACTAGCTTCTTGGACGATTCCTTCACGAAGCAGCTTGAGAGTGCTCTGCGATTCGGTAACCCGATTCTCATCCAGGACGCAGAGCATCTTGACCCGATCTTGAACCATGTTCTCAATAAGGAATACCAGAAGACAGGCGGTCGTGTTCTCATTCAGCTCGGCAAACAACAAATCGACTTTTCGCCCGCATTCAAGCTGTATCTCGCTACTCGAGACCCGTCGGCCACTTTTGCCCCCGACATTTGCAGCCGGACAACATTTGTCAACTTCACCGTCACGCAGAGCAGTTTGCAGACCCAATCTCTCAACCAGGTGCTCAAGTCCGAACGGCCCGACGTTGACGAGCGCCGATCCAACCTCATCAAATTGCAGGGCGAGTTCAAGATTCATCTCCGACAACTTGAAAAGCGCCTTCTGCAGGCTCTCAACGAGTCTCGTGGAAATATCTTGGACGATGACAACGTCATCGAAACATTGGAGACCCTAAAGACGGAGGCGGCCGAGATCTCGGCCAAGATGAGGAACACTGAAGGTGTGATGACAGAGGTGGAGGAGATTACGCAGCAATACAGCATCATTGCCAAGTCCTGCAGTGCTGTCTTCGCCGTCCTTGAGCAGCTTCACTATCTCAACCACTTCTACCAGTTCTCTCTCCAGTACTTCCTCGATATTTTCGAGGCTGTGCTCCATAACAACAAGCACCTCGCGGGCGTGACGAATTATGATGCCCGCCGCGATATCATCGTCAAGGATCTGTTTGTCAATACCTTCCAGCGGACCGCTCTCGGTCTCCTTCAGAAGGACCGCGTCACTCTAGCAATGCTCCTTGTTCACGCTTCACCTATCCAGATGGACAAGACACTCCTCGAATTGATCATCAGTGACAGGGTTGAGGGTCATGATATCTCGAGCAACCCCAGCCTGAAATCTGGCGCTATGAATAAGGCCAGGCGCATTCCTGCCCTCAAAGACAAGCTCGACATGGCGCCCGAGGCCGATTGGAACAGGTTCTTCACCGAAGAGATTGCCGAGAACTTCGTGCCTCGCATCTGGGATAATACTGCCGACCCTGCCGAAAAGACTCTTCAGTCACTCTTGCTCGTTAAGCTCTTCCGTCTCGATCGGTTTATCCCGGCGGCTGAGCGGTTCGTGGCTGGCGTGTTCGGCCCCGCAATCTTCGATATCATCGAAGACCTGGGAGAGACCGTTGCCGAAGTGCCCGCCACCCGTCCCATTGCCCTGGTTTCGAGCCCTGGTTTCGATGCCAGTTACAAGGTCGACAATCTTGTCGAGAGACTGAATGTTAGGTGCACCAACATCGCCATGGGTTCCAATGAGGGTCTCTCCGGTGCCGACAAAGCCATTGCGAACGCTGCGCAGACAGGCTCTTGGGTGTTGGTCAAGAACGTCCATCTCTCGCCGACCTGGCTCCAGAGTCTGGAGAAACGCATGGAGAACCTCAACCCGCACGCGCAGTTCCGACTTTTCCTTTCCATGGAATCCAGCCCTAAGATTCCGGTCAACCTGCTCCGGGCCAGCCGCGTACTCATGTACGAGCAGCCCGCCGGTGTGCGCGCAAACATGAAGGACTCGATGTCGTCGCTGTCTACTCGCGCTACGAAGAGTCCTGTGGAGAGGACGAGGCTTTACTTGCTCCTGTCTTTCCTACATGCAGTTGTCCAGGAGCGTCTGCGATACGCGCCTAAGCTCGGTTGGAAGGCCTATTGGGAGTTCAATGACAGTGACGTGAGTTTATTCCCCAAAACACCCCCCAACATACAGCAGAATCTTCGAGTACGCTAACAAATTGATTCCTACAGTATGAATGTTCCGCATTCATTATCGACACCTGGATCGAGGCCGTCGCGCAGAACCGCACAAACATCGCTCCGCAGAACATTCCGTGGGAGATGATTCGTCACCTTGTAGTTGAGACTTACGGCGGCAAGATTGACAACGAAGGCGACTACCGCCTCCTGACGGATCTCGTTCGTAATCTCCTGACGCCGTCGGCCTACGATACCGGCCACAAGCTCGTCGACGATGCCGACACCAACCTCACTGTCCCTGATGGCACGTCGCTGCCTGACTACTTGGAGTGGATCCACAAGCTCCCGGAGAGAGAGCCGCCTACGTACCTCGGCTTGCCAGCCAATGCCGAGAAGTTGTTGCTTGTAGGACTAGGACAAACAATGATTCAGAATGTGAAGAAGGTTACGGACAGGTTGGATGATCAAGAGAAGCTCATGGCATAAGCAAGGAAGGCTTTTTGGAAGCCATGATATACCACATCATACTTGAACTGTTTTTCCTATGTACGAAGTATGCACTTACGAGATTGGAGCAAAGTTGGACAGAGGAGTTCATTGGCTTAGACATTACATTGCATGAGTATTTGAAGGGTTTGAAGGATATTGCAGTAACCATTACAACAATGGTTTTCTGATTTTCTCTTGTATTTTTTGTTAAATCTTGTTTCCCCCGAAGGCCTTCCTCGAACGGAGATTTTTCAGAAACCATTACTATTCTTGGAAACTTGAAGAGAACTTGTTCCATTAAGAATCGTGTTATATTGCAGCTATATGCAGGCCATGCCTCGAAAATAAGGAAGAAGCAGGTCAAGATGAGAGAATAGACAAGAAACTAGCCGGCCCTGTCCCCAGCAAACCACCAAGAGGGGGGGGGGGGGGGGATTAGAAGAAAATATGAAGACAAAGGAAAATTAGAAAACAAAAGGGGAAAGGGATTCTTCAAAATAATTAAACGAACCAGAGGAAGGAAGAGATTGAAAAGCCTCGCCATCGCCTAGTTCATCATATCGTATCCTATCGTATCCTCCACCATCAAACCCGCATGTGGATTCTCTTGTTCATATCCCAAATCAGTGGGAAATTTAAATCTGCTTATGAATCCCCTCGTGCACAGGATTACTTCGTCCATATAACGCCGCACATCCGTGGTGACGAGGATGGGGGAAGGGTGGGTAAGGAATGCGTACTCGTCCACGAACAGGTCGAGGAGGTCAGCTTTAGGCTCCTCCAACGCCACAGCGGCACGACGGGCAAGGGCGAGGAGAGCCATGGGCGAGGATGCCCTCGTGGCTTCCTCTAGTGCGTCGCTATTAGTAGACACGGCTGGATCTCCGGCATGAGACCTGGAAAACGTAGTCAAAATCATCGAAGTCATAGTCAGGAGAAATTCCGACGTCGAGATGCCGAAAGCCTGAAGAACGAGGCGGGCCCAAGAGCACTGGTCCCCCTTGAGATCGTCGAAGCAGCACCCCCACAAGTGGCAGAAAAGGTAGATGGTAGCCTTCCACGTGGGGTTGCCGTGGCTGCCGGCCGTTAGAATCTCGGAGGGGACGCCGACATCGATGGGCCGGCCGAGCTTTTCGATGCACCAGGCGAGACAATTGGGTATAATTTTGAGAAACTGGCTCTTTTCGCCGTTTGGTGGTTGTCGGCTACGGAGAAGCGTCTGCGTCATACGCTCTCTCCAATCCTTGTCACGGATCTGTCGCTTTGAGTACTCATACAAACCGAAATTTATTAGCAAAAAAAGGGGCATGTCAATAATCTTGGCGTATGTTTTCGGGGCTTGAGCGTTGCGCATTGCCTGGTTTATCAAGCCATCAATTCCACAGGCAGTGTCCCGCGTGTCTTGCGTGTAGTACATGTCCTGCGGCCGATACTCGACTCGCCGACAAATATATTCTTGGAGAATGTAGAGGAGATGGCAGAACAGGATATCGTCCTCGCGTCCAGAGCCCTTGAGCTCGGCGATAAGTCCATTTATGTATTCGGTCATCTGTGCGACCTCGTCGTCCCGCTCGCAAGTCCTGGCACAGTTGATCAACAAGTCCAAGAAGAGCTTCGGTATCGTGCACTGGCAGAGTTGTCTCCAGTAGATGGGGAAGGCCTGGCGACCATCGGAAACGGCCAGGTGGAAGTCGGCGGCGCAGAGCAGTCGCTTATTATTCCGGGAGTCGCCGGCGGCGCGGTTCTTATAGACCCCATGTTTGTTAAATTGGTTGATGAATTGTCTCTCACTGTCATGGCGTATTGTTATATGAGCGAACAATGGCATTATACTCCCTACGGCCAGGGTCTGTCCTGAAGCGTAGCGGACTTACGTTGCAGGAAAGTCCAGCTCTCTTCTAGCCACCTCCACTACTTCTTGGAGGGACATTCGATCGTAGAGGCCGATAAAGGTCGATCTGTTTTTGTTCCACATTTCATCGGGAACACGCGCTTGGTTCTTCTTTTTCCGCTTTCCGTCTGTCGCATTCTGGTCTGTCACGTTCTGTTGAGGCATGATGCAGAAAACGTTGCGCAGTCTGAGGAAAGAGAGAGGTTTCTCTAAGAGGGGAGTGTGGGAGGCCAACGAGATCACGGAGGAGCATTCGCGGGGGAGAGGGCGTGCGGAAATCCATCAGGCAGGGGAGGCGACGGAGACCAGGCTGAGAGAGAGACTTTATAGTCGAGCCAGGCTGGTCCTCATACGCTGGCGCTGATAATCGTTTCCGACCACGACAAGATATCAAGTGTAACAGCAGGAACGCCGCCGCCATATGGAAGTTTCAAAACAAATATATCCACATTTTCGAAATTACAAAATGGCGAGCGAAATGGAGAGAGTATGTAAATTTCTAGCGCGACAAGACCAGAGGGCTCGCGGTTCGCGGTCCGCGGTCCATGAAGCTGGTGGTGGCGATGAAGACCAATGAAGAGGGGAGGAGTGGCAGGCACCAACGCAGCAGAATGCAGGACACTCAACTTGCCCACGCGAGCAGGTGCCGTGTCGTATTGTGGTTGGAAAGGAGAGATAGGCGCGACAGACACGCACCAAAGCCGACTCGGGCAGAGGATGCTCAGGGTGTCAAAAGTCTCCTACCTCACTGGGACCCCAGAGAGGGCACTTGACCCATGATTCCTTCCAATTGCATTGGGTTCGCCTTCGCTGAGCATCACCGCCTTGATTGTCGGCGAGGCACTCTGTTGCCAGGCTGTGGTTGTGGTGGTGGTGGCTGTGGTGGTGGTGGCTGTGGCGGTGGTGGCTATTTGCTGCAATTAGATTAGATCATTGATGGCCTGGCTGGAGCAACCCTTTCAGAGGTTGAACAATCAAAGGAAGGAGGCACTGAACAATTGGACCAGTTACCTAAGATTATCTTAGTCTGGCGGGCCTATCGATTCGAGCAATTGAAGGGAGGAGCAGCGCCGAAGCAAGCTCTTCTCCCCTCACCTCGACGTGACAATAATAAGACATGCCACGGCGGACCGGGTTCACCAACTGAACCATTACGAAGTACTCCGTAGAATTCGATTACCTCGACTATTTTACTACTACTCCACGTGTACGGGAGGAGGGATGGGAAAGATGAAGGACAACTCAAAACTGTCGCACAAAACTTCAAGACTTTAGCTCAACTCTAACACAATAAACTTGGAACCCTCAAGCTCTAATCACGGGAATCGCCCATATTAGCAGATGTTTGAACCCTCCTCCAAGTGCTTGTACATTATTTCTCTGGTAGAGAGGGTCAATACTTTGATGTTTCTCCAAAACTCCAAATTGATCAATAAAACGCACTGCCAAGGCAACAGAGCCCGAGGGATGGCACACGAGTGTCCAATCCGGGCCAGTCCGAGTCAGTCTCGCCCCTCCAAGTCAATCTGGGCACAGAAGGTCATGCAGACACACGGGGACACCATCTCTCTACTCCGTACTTTGTACACTTCCAAACCACGATGCACCAGCACAACTCGCGACTGGGATGGGACCTCGCCCTCGCGTTTCGTGTCGCATACCGGGCAATGAGGATCCAATACCGTGGCAGGTGCTTCCTGTCTTGCCGTATGCGGTTTGCGCTACACGGCCCTCGGCGATGGCAAAGAAGGCCTATCAAACAATCTACTTGAGAGACACTTTGCACTTCGCACATCACTCGATGCAGGGGCCTTGTCCTTGGTGTCACGGTGAGGGCAGCAACGAGGTTATTGTGAACGGTGGGTGGAGGTAAAAGATGCATCTCAAAGAGGCTAAAAGAGAACATTACGTCGTACCCGGCTCTGTCCAGCTCTCTGTCTGCTCTTTTCTCTTGTCCGGGATTTGGACATGGACCCATATTCGTCAGGTGGCCCGGTTTTAGCTCCGGCCCCGGCCGTTGTCGGAAACCGGGCGCGATCAAACGATTGTCGCTGCAAAGCCGCCAATACCTCTCTCAAGCTGCAGGCGGCACTTCGATTATAAACTAAACATATCAAATCATGCTACGAAGTGCAACCCAGAACTCCCCACTCTTAGGTACAAATTACCTGTGCTATGTTCGTGAGACATGAGGGGGAAGGACCAGCAATTTTCAGGCGGCAAGAAACGTTGAAGACTGAGCTCATTACCCCTCCCCCGCAAAAGTCTGGGGCGCCCCAGGCTCACCGGCCTTCGTACTCCGCACTCAGTATTATGTAGTTGTAAATTGTAGGAAAAATCCTGAAGCAACACTTCGAAGGCTTTTTGATCAAGTCCATCCAATGCATCGATCCCATCCACGCAGCGGCCATGGGGTGAAGAGCTAAGACATGAGAGGCCGAAAAGTCGACGGTGACGCATGCACCCCATAGTTCCGCGTAATTGTGTACTTCGCAACTTCCTGCAAAGTGTATTTCTCATGTACTTTCTGCATGTTGGGGTTGGGTGCTCTTGCTTTTGCTTCTCCCGCACATCGCACATGCCTGACACTACACTACCCCCTGGTACATGAGTACCACTTCTGTACCTGTGTACTTCGTACAAGCGTCCAACTGCTCCTTCCTTCCTTCCCTCCCTCAAGGTCCTTCCCCACCACCCACAGGTGACCATGACACCCATAACATCACCATCAATTTATGCGGTTCCAGTTACCAGCACAATTGTACCACTACTCAGCGCAATTGCAAGGTCCGACCTGCGTCTGCCGCTCCAGCTGCCTGCATCATTGACCCCTTCCGTCATAGATTGCTACCTTCATAATCCGTAAAACCTACTTCGTACTCGTCTCGCAACGCATGAAGTATGAAGTAGTTTATGTCGAGTGAACAAAACTGCCTCCTCACACCATGTAGCACCTCGACTAAAGCTGCCATTACATCAATTCCCCGATCGTCCACTTCGAAAATCGCCTGTTTTTAAATATCGAAGACGACCCAACCCTTGTGCCATCCCACTTTGCTTTCCTTTCCCGAAACCCCCCATCAACCACACGAATTTGACCTCTATCGAATCTCGCCCACGAACTTGAGAACTTACGTGACCCGACTGAAGCTACTTGGAAAAGAAGGAAATATTCGAGATCCACGAGACCCAGCGAAGCCTACATCATTGACAAGCGGCTAGAACTCCAATCAAAGACACAATGGTCGACTACAACGCCTGTAAGGAACCCCTCTTATAGCTTGGTCATGGTCCGACGTGAACATGAGCCAACCTCACAGCACCCTCGAGAGCCCTTAGCATTCCCGTCCAACCACTCATCCAGTGCTTTTGATAGTGATGGCTAACATACGTTTGTCTTCCTCTTTCAGGGAACCCCTTCGCCCGGCGCGAGACTCACACGCCCCAGTCCATCACTGCCTACAAGGTCCTCACGCTCCTAACCTGGTTGCTTGCCGTCCTTACCTCGATCTACTATACTGTTGAGGAACCCCGTGATGGCTTCACGATCAGGAGGAGAATATGGGATCTTAACGACTTATACCCCACGGGATTCACCCTAAATCCCATTATTGCAAGCGTCTACTGGTAGGTTCATCACCTTCTTCCGACTATCGTGATTCCCTATTAGTCCTCCTGCAGTTATTCA
This sequence comes from Scedosporium dehoogii, assembly GCA_002812735.1. Classification (NCBI taxonomy): domain Eukaryota; kingdom Fungi; phylum Ascomycota; class Sordariomycetes; order Microascales; family Microascaceae; genus Scedosporium; species Scedosporium dehoogii. Next base: position 24,824 of record PGIR01000180.1, read on the forward strand.
CTGGCAGTCAACTCGCAGGATTCTTCTCTTCCTCTTGCAAGTCGGCTATATTAGCCAGCTCTTCTCTAGCGACGCCGCCCGCGTCACTGCCGCCGCCAATGTCGGCAGCCACTTCATCCTAAACAATCTGCTCCACTTCGGATTCGTGATGCTCTTCGTCCGCTCCCACTTCGTCTGGGCTGAGGTGGTCCAGGTCATCAACTTCTTCAATCTCCTGAACCTGTACTTCCTCCACCGCACCAACCCAATCCTCATCCACATCGCCTCTGCGTCGGGACCTCTGGCCTGGGCCTTCGTTGCTTTGTACTGGAACGGCGCCCTCATGGTCCGCCATCCCGATCACTTTGTCGACAGAGTGTTTGCCAACATCTTCATCTGGTCCATTCCTGTATTTGGACATTTCTGCTTGTTGATTTTCAAGGTTGGTTCTCCTGGTCCCGGCGGTGCACCGTCGAAATACTAACGAATCGTGCCTTGAATACAGGACTACACCATCGGTTTCTCCCTCAGCATCCTCTCCGCTGCTCTCGGTGTTGGCCAGTTCTTCCACCAGGTCATAGCCCTCCAGTGGATCTTTGCCTTCGTGAGCATGGCTACGCTCTTCCTCAGCAGCAGCGCCGTCGCTAGCCGCGCCTGGCTTCGACGAGAGGCGCCTCCTCCTGCCGACCAGGAGCGTGCTCCTCTTCTCAACGACGAGAATTAAGCGGAGACCATGGAAATGGGAGAAATGTGCGACTGAGCCAAGTGACTTCCAAATCAGCCACATCGTCGTCCCATGTATTGTAAAGAGGTAGTTGTCGTGTGACGTATCGAGGCAGTGTGTTGGTATAGGAAATATGGGCGTGCGTGCCGGCGATAATGGGGCGAGGGACTCGCACTTCACCGGATATCGCCTTCCTTGGCGAAGTACCCCATGCAAGAGAGTTGACGAGCCTAATTCCAATTGCGTTCTTCTCCCTAGGGGTATGATCACACAGAGTTTTTAAGGGCATTGCAAGGAGTGTAGTCGAGGTCGCATATGATGGACTGGACACGCAGATGTTACAACGGAAACAAGTCTGGCTGATGGATATCTTTTGGGTTTTTTTTTTTCTAGGACCGCACGAACCCCGTGCTCAGTATCAATCAGTAATGGAACTAATCCCACCTTTTTCTTTGACCTTGCATCCCGCGTAAGAGGAAGAGAGACGTCAAGCGGACCTGGACAGTGAAAAGCGATAGGAGCGAATCCTCGAAGGGGAATCTCGCAGCCCGCTTGTATCCATTCCGGTTTTGTAGGTGAAAAGTCGGGTTTCATCATCACTGGGCCACCCGGGCTCCGAGGCCATGCCGGGCCGGGACTCCGGTCAATCGGGACGGAGTGGAGCGAACCAAGATTGCGCTATTTGAAGTGGATCCCATGATAATCTCGAGCTCTCGATAAAGCTGTCCCTCACCACCCCAAACATAAAAAAAATTCCCGTCTCCCAATTCCCCAATCCCGAAAAAACAGCCCCCAAAACCCAACGAACCTCCCCAAAACACAATGAAACCCCCGCGACCCATACTCCCGTTCCCGCTCCCGCTGCACATCGGCACCGACATATGCCGCGTCTCGCGCATCCTCTCCATCCTGACGAATCCGAAGCGCGGGAGGCGATTCGTCGATCGCGTGCTCTCGCCCGAGGAGAGGGGGTTGAGGCGCGTGAGGAGCGCTTTGGGCGAGGGGTATTGGGGCAACGGGGCGTGGCCTGGTGGGGACGTCGGGGTGGCGGAGTTTGTTGCTGGACGGTTCGTTGTCTTCTTTTTTTTTTTTTTGGTCTCCCATTGTTCTCTGCATCCTCAAGCGGCCAGAGCCGTAGACGCTGACTTTTTTTCCCCTCTGAGGAAATAGATTCGCAGCGAAAGAAGCCGCGTTTAAAGCGCATCCTTTCCGGCGATTAACGTTCCATGATATAGTCATTCGACCTACGTCCGACGGAGAAGAGTCCGGCCCCATCGTCGCGGTGATACGGGGGGAGGAAGTAGATCAGATGGCCATGGTGTCTATTAGCCACGATGGGGACTACGCGACGGCCGTCTGTTTGGGTTTCAATGCTATGAAAAAACAGACGGGCGCTCGGTGACGACGAGGAGATTGATAACGATTACGACTCTACCGACCACTTCGACGACTTGCCATACCGCAGACGCGACACACGCGACCGAGCGAGAATGGCCCAGCAGGCAGACTCCACGAGTCTCCTGGAAAGGATCTATTCACTGGATCACAGGGATTCAAGCGCGATAACCCATACCGAGAAAGGAGCAAACTCTACGCTCCAGCCACTCAATACCCAATGCACATATCCTCGGGCCTAGTCCTCAGTTCGCCAACGGTACGCCGGTCTGTACGGCTTCTGCGGGCCGCCCTGCGAACCCGCCGAGCGCCGCCGTTCTCCTTGGCACTGCGCGCATCTCTCGTGGCGATTGCGGTCCTTCTCATGCTGTCTCGGAGAGGTTCTATTCCAGTTATCCTTCCAGAAGCTCGGCTCTCGCGGACTCTCCGAAGTAAGTCTGATCGGCTCTTGGCGAGGGACGTAGTCGATGTGGCCTCCCGCCCGAGGCAGCCAGGGATCTATCTCCTTGCCCTGCTAAAATAAGAGATCAAGAGGGAACCCTGGATTGAACGGGGCGGCTGCCTCGATGCGCGACATGTCGGTTTTGCTTAGACTGGTAATTATGGCCTCCATAGTTCTCTCGAGCAGGCCAATCGTCGGGTTGGAGATTAGAGGGAAGACATGGGGCTGCTTCTGCATCACATAAGCCAAGGCGATGCAGCCAAGCGTTGTCCTCTTCTCTCCAGCGATAGCCTCGAGGGCCCTGCTCAACTTGAGTTGGCTGTCGGTCAAGGTTGGCTTCCGGCCTTTGGAGTTTGTGCGGTGTTTTGCTGTCGAAAATGCAGGGCCGCTGAAGGCGCCGCTGGCGACCACCGCCATACCCTCGGACAGGGTCATGGGGGCAACATCTCGCTCAATATCCCGGCTAGCGGCAGACCAGCGGCCCTGGTAGACGGAGAAGGGTCTGAGACCATGGCCACGGGCATACTCATTGGCCCGGCTGTGTGGATAGGATTAGTGCCCAGGATAGCAACCAAACGTCAACATGATATATATATCTCGCCTACCTGACTACCCAGGCGGGCATGTTACTCGCTCCAAGATATAAGACCTTGCCGGCGGCGACGAGATGATTCAACGACTGCATGAGCTCGGGGAAGTCGGTCGCCTGGTCCCACCAGTGGACGTACAACTATCGCGAAAGAGTCAGCCAGGCGACACCATCATCCAAGATATCGCCCTCAATTCCAAGGTGAACGGTACTCACGATGTCGATATAGTCAGTCCGGAGGTTGTCCAGGCTCGCGTGGACAGAGGTCGTCAGGCTTTTCGCGCTGTTGCCGGTGCAGTTTATCATAATCTCGCTCTCACCGTGTTCGGCGCGGAAGTTGGTCGAGTATTTGGTTGCGATTACTAGTTTGATTCCGGCGTTAGTCGACTGGCCTGGACATTTACTACACCAGGCCTGCACACAGTTGAGGGGTTAGGAACTTCTATTTTTTGGGCTTACCCAGCTGGTCTCGGTTGTGTCTCCTCGCCATCCAGCCACCGATGATTCTCTCAGACTCGCCTCCTTGATAGTTGTTGGCAGTGTCTATAAAGTTACCTACTCCATGTCAGTAATAGTTGGATGGGTAAATGGTTACCGGCTGCCAATCCGCTCTTACCTCCCTAGAAGCTCAGTCAGTCTCTGCAGTATCCCAAGATCCCATACAGGTAGCCCACATGGTCATAATAGAAATCCAGAACCGCTTCAGCCTCGTCCTGGGAGGATCCCTCACCATCCCTATATACATGAATATAATCAGCATCCGCACACATCAGTATATATAGTTGGTAAATGTTAGAGGGGATGAAGTGCTTACCAGCCTCTGCCAAAGTTCATTCCACTCAGACAGAATGGGCTAACCCTTACCGATGCATTAGGTGAGAGCAGGCGGTACCGGCCCAAGGGGCTCTTAGGGGAAGGAGGAGATGGTATGCTAGACATGTTATGCGCCATGGTGTCTAGTGTTGTAATTGAAATGTTAGGATCCTTATTTGATGATGTTTGGAGATGATTATAGGTTATGTTAGAGAAGAGAGTGGTTGGTGGTTAGGACAAGAAGGGAAAATCAAAATTGTGAAATAAAAGTAGCCACAGACTCTTCAAGAGATCCTCAATAGAACCCCGCAGTCCACTCATCTACCTCTTTGGTGATCCTGGTGGATGCCATTATGTTGTGCCATGCCAGTGATAAATGTAAGTTGGCAACTAAAGAGTGATGGAGCAGGTGCAATGAATGTAATGAATCGGATCTCTAGGTAGCAAACCCGGAGGCAGGTGCTAGTTAGGCCACATTGTCACTTGTTGCCTGTACTTCGGCAGCAGTAGGAGCAGCTCTTTCCTAGATTCAAGTAGTACATCATCGTTGGGAGAAGTGCTTCTAGTCTTGCTTTCCTTAAATAATCAGGCTGAGCAATAGGGGATCTATGGCTCTTACTCCTTTCGCCAATACCTTGATACCTTGACCGAGGCTTACGAAATAAAATCAATCAATTTATGGCCTCCAATTGTCTGGTTCTATTGCCAAATACTTTGCTAAGAGAACATGAGCTCTTGTTAGCGGACTAGCTCATGTGCTTGTCGTCTCCCTCTCCCTACCATCAGAAATAGCTATGGATTTGCCTGTTGATATTCAGCAAGGCTTCTTTCTCCGTCCACCACCAGCCCCAGAATGTAAAGGGCTGAACAGGGGCTACAGGGCAATGTCAGTCTCTGATAATGAGTTCCAGGTCAACTCGTCCGAGAGAATATCTGTCCCCAAGACAACAGAGTCACTCTTGGATCTACGGCCCTATGGGTTCGGCTTGCTAGCGGCCGAGTAAGCTGCATTGCCTGGAATTCTCCAAGAGCACTCGCTAACGGGAGGGCTTGGGCTTTTAGATTTGAAGATATCAGTGTTACTCTAGATGACAGCATATCCGAAGAGAGCTATACCTCTTCAAGACAGTCTTATCCGACTAGCCCGCCAGCTCAACCGCCCGATATCCCGGACGATACCAGTTCTCGGTTGCTTCCACGGAAACCAGCGCATTCTGAATCGGCCGGCTCCAGCTTAGCCAACACCAATGTCAAGAAGAAAAGGGGTGTGTCCTCGGATACTACCCACCCAAGTACAGTGGAAGGGACCCCCTCACACATGGAGAAATGGGATATGAGATTTCAAGCAGCTCGTCGTGGTCCTATAATCCGCAGAAGGCGTAGGCGACGTAAGCGCGCGTGCCCACGCGGATCCGAGAAGCTTGGCCATTTTAAGATTCCCGAGGAGACACCGAATTTGTCGAGATTTAAGATTCCAAGCCAATCGAAAGAGCCCTCTATTCCCGGGACGGCTATGTATCAGGGCAACGATGGTTTTGAAGGAGCGGAAACAGTTCCAGGGAAGAACGCGGTATTGGTGTCAAGAAGCAAGCACCGTGGTATCCCGGGAGTGGGAACATTGTCCCTTGCTAGGCGAGGTCTTCGCAGAGCCAGAGCTAATTCCAAACTACCACCCACCAATGAGAGTGTCCTCACGCCGACTAACACTGGCGGCGACGACACGATCGAGGGATCAAATGTAAGCAGCCGGCTTCCAAGCATGTTACCAAGCGGCAAGGCTTCTCTAAAACACAGCCTTTCTTCTGATGCCTGGGTGGATAATGGTCCTATTGCACGCCATTCCCTTCCGAGCACCGAGCAGAATATAGGTGAGGATGAGGACCCTACGAAGCCATTCTCAAAGTTGCCTTCGAGAACGAGCACTGATATGGAATCAACCCCATGTAAGTCTCGTCTAGTGTGAGACTGGATGAAGTGAACCTCGACGATCTCGCCGAGAGAGTTCCAGAAACCCCCCCTCGGGGTCGTTCGCGGAAACAGAGTTCCTTCTCGGCACTTGCTTGTCCACTGGACACCCGAAAAAGTGCCGCCGATACTTCAATCCTCTCGCTGAGTGGCCGAATGCCTACTATTACCGCATCAGACCCACGGTTTCTCTCCTGGAGGGAATTCATTCTGCACCCAGGAGCAGCCGACAGAGATAAGGTGCCGCCCGTTACCACGGAAGGACCGGGCAGCTGCGGATGAATGCCAAAGAGGCAAACGCCGCCAGTTCTCCTACTTGGATGACTATCGGATGCGAGATGGCCTGCAAGAAGTTTAATGATCCAATTCATATTACCCTAGCATTTCATACATGAGTTCACCATACAAATCGACACACTATTAATACACACCCCCTACTCTGTCTTGAGGGCGGCGATGGTGTCCCCATTCTTCACTACCTTTTCTGGCATAAGCCCAGAAATTGGAACAAGGATGGAGGCCAGTACAACAAGCCAAAATGTGATCACTATCTGCACCAAAAACCAGATACCGGAGCCGACGATGGGCAGCGCAATTTTGAGGATTTCGCTGGGTTGCATGATCTTTTCGTGCTCGACAATGTACAAACGGGTCCGACCTCCCGGAGCAGAGGGGTCCTCGGGGTCGCACGGGGGCAGGAATTGACCTTGAGGATCGAGGGTTCGTTGAACGAGACGAAAGATGAGAGTGGACTTGACAGTTGGCGAGTGAAAAGGGATAAGTTTGGGATGGACGTTTTCCGAGACGTGAGCTGTAAGTGTAGCGGTTCGCTGATCATAAACTAAAATGAACAACCATGTCAGTTTAGCGTGGTGATAGCTTTGATATAATTGATATTATTTCAAACGGCACTGGCGTAATAGCTGCTGTTGTAATAAGAGGCCTACGAAGCCATACCTGCGGATTCGAGGTTGAAGCTCGAAACATCGACAAACATGCATCTTAACCTGTAGAGCAGGCGAGTGATGTGGCGCGAGTTTATGGGAGGGAGGGGGAGATATGGAATGTGGATGTCGTCGAAAGAAGGAACTCGGATGAGAGGATGCACGAAGGAGGAGGTGGGGAGAAAGTAGGTGTTGAAAGCATCGCGCTGGTCGTCGGGGACGCCAAAGGCGAACTTCTTCATCAGGGACTTGATGTCCTTGACTGTGATAAGAGAAGAGGAGTTAGTTCAAGCCGAATTTATTATTTATCTATTTCCTTTTCTTTTTCTTTTCAAAAAGAGTAAAGATCATGATATCTAACCTGGATGATCCATGGTAAATCGTATTCAAAGATCCAAGAATTGATTTGCGAACCTCGCAGTTAGAAATATGGAATCGGAACGTTATCGTCAGCGCAGGCGGTCTTCGTGGGTTACAGGGAGCGGACAGCTCGTTTGGTGGCGTGAAGCGATGGTTCTTCCAAGGATTGCGAGCGCCTTGTACTGACGTGGATTATCGCAATTGAGTAGCGGGCCTCTGCTGAACTGATTTGGCTGGTGTCGTGAGAATTTGGGATTTATTATAAACTGAGAATCTGGTGATGCAGGAGATGGGGAAGGAACGCTGAACACAGGGAGGAATGAATGATATATTCACATGTGAGAGGCAGTGGAGAGCAGTACTTGGAGCTATCAGCTACTTCGTAGTGGTTCGTATAAGTGCCCGTTCGAGTTAGATCGGGCGCCAAGTGTCGTCATTGATGGGTCTTCGGACGCAGCGGGAGAGCGAAGACGGGGCCACGGTTAATCCCCATTCGATGTGGCTTCTTGGTTAGGTCGGGACTGTCTAACGAGTTCGTTCGTAGGGGCAGGAAAACTTAGCTCATATAGATAGATACCTCGACACACTGTGTTTCTGACCACGTATAAGTAAGTGATGGGCGAAGCATGGTGAGGGGTGACATGATAAGGTGGAAAACTGGGCGGCAAGAAGCTTCGAAGGCACAGGTACGAAATCAGGAACCCCAGGTTCAGTCCGACGCCGAAGCCAAAGCCAAAGTCTCACTTAAAAACGGAATGTTGAAACTCAATAGATGTGTAGCTATAATCCTCACGCCTTGGCTAGACATTGCAAGGCACTATATTGTACCAAAAACGCTCGCGAAGAGAAGAAAGAAAATCCAAAGTCCCGTCATCGACGCCATATCCTCGTACAGGTTTTCTGAAGCTTCGTAACACTAACACTAATAACACTTCCCCCTTCCGCGATACTTCCTTCCAGTCCGAACCTCCGAGCCATTCCTTTTCTCTGCCCTGGTTGATATCATAGACAAGCAACAAAACCTTTCCCATGAGATCCAAGAAAATACAAAAACCATATACCTCGTTACCCACAATTCAAAGAACCACCCCCAACCATCCCGCCCGACAGCCCCAACCCAAACTTTCTCCAGCTAACACCACTCAAAAGAAACTCAACAACATTGACAGCTCAGTAGTCCCTGCTACCCCTCCTCCGACTCTGTCTCCTTTCCGACTCATACGTACTGCTCTCCGCCCGCCTACTCCCCCTCCGAGGTGGCAACAAGTCCTCCTCCACCACAACAATCTCATCGTCATCACTAACAGTGCTCACCGTCCTCGGCGCCCTCGCCCTACTAACCCTCCTCCTCCTCTCCACATAGATCTCGCTATCGCTCTCCGGCGGCTCCGCATCAACAATAATCGGGCGCGGAGCTCCTCCCCTGCTACTATGCCTCCTCATCTCTCCCCCACCGCCACCGCCACCACCACTCTCCCTCATCCTCACCTCCACCGTCTCCCGCACCCTCATAGCCGAGCGAGACCGCGACCCTCCCCCTCCTCGCCGTCTCCTACCCAGAGTGCCCAGCGTCAACACGGAGCTGCCGCCGATGTAACTTGATGCCGTCTCGCTGTAGACGGGCGGCGCGATGTTGAGACATGTGTAGATGAGGAAGATGACGAGGAGGAATGCGGCTATGGAACCGAGGACGATGCCGGCGACGACGCCTGGGTGCGGGGAGGAGTTGAGATCGCTGTAGGCTGAGGGGACGGAGCCGACGGTTTGTTCATCGTCGCGCGAGAGGAGGTCGAATGGTCGTGCGATTGGGATGTCTATCGCGGGCATTGTGAGTCGTTCTTTTTGCGATTCGTAGGGCGGAGGTTTTTGTTTTTCAACACCCTCTAAGACGTCGGCTGCCTCGAGGCAGAAACTGGGGTTTGGCGCATCAATGGAACTGACCCCTCCAGTAGTGAATGTAAATACTTGTAAAAGAAAACAACGTAGCGGTCACTCCGTTTCTAGAATTGGGTCGGCGATGGAGTGAATTGGAAATAGCGATAAAGCGCTCTCCCGCGATCGATATCGTGAAAATTCTTGGGGGAAAAAATGGTTGGGGCAGGCCGAAAAGGTGCAGCGGGAGCCTGTGTCGCAACCGGAAGAGCGTCAGCCCAGGAATTCGCGGCGCTTGATGCTGCGATTCGGTCGTCCGGGCGATGAGGAGAATTGGCGGGGATGCGACAGGATGTGGAGGGTGTCACACGGCTGTTGACAGGTGGTAGCAATAAATGAGTTCGTGTTTCCCCCCAATTGACTCGGGGCTCGCTCGGATGAAAAGCGAAGCTGCACCGAGTTGTAAGTGCAGAAACCTCGTGCGAACGGCTTTGGATCTTGATTAAATTTATTCGAGTGTTGGGGAAGGGAAGAAGCCCTGGGGAGAGGAGATGCGAGTATTTTCTGCATTTATTGGGCGAGGACTACTTCGTGCTGCATGTTGATGCATAAAATGCTCTCATGGCAGCCAGTCACCTTGTCGTTTGCTTGGACTTGCATCCCCCAAGCCTGGGCAACTCTTGAGCACCTACATACGAAGTACAGCCACCCATGATCCTAACTGTCTTCACATTGCACTTCTCAAGAAAAGGCAGTTTGTCGCAAGGCTTGGACATCCAGCCTCACAGGTGTGTTTGGGTATAATTATTTCGCCCTGTGTGAGCTCCTCGGATTCCTTGAATCTACGCTTCAATCCAAATACCCCCGAGAAAAAGGAAAGAGACAAAATAAATAAATAAAATAAATAAAAAAGTAGAAAAAAAAAGAAGAAGAAAAAAAAAAAGATATTCGACATGCCTTCTTAGAAGGCGCATTGGGATTTGAGCCCAATGCGGGGGTCGAACCCGCAGCCTTGAGATTAAGAGTCTCACGCTCTACCGATTGAGCTAACCGGGCAGGCTAGTGTTTGTTGTTGTGTTTAGCTTCCTCGAGTGGCAATCTTAGAGGATGGGTCAACCAGAACCTCGGGCGAAAAATGTTGGTGAAGCTCTGCACGATGCACGCAACGTAGAATCCCTTTCAGCCATCCTGCCCTTTTTGGAAAACCTCGTCGACTTCTCCCCATGAAACTTGACAACTGTTTTCTTCATATGGAAGGACCTGGTCCACTCTCTGGTTTCAATGGTGGAAAAGTGGTCCGAGTTGGCACTCTACAAGCTCGTCGTGTCCACACACGCCCGCGAATATCACTGGTGATCAAGAGCCATGGGAGAAAAGGAGAGAGATCTGATAATGGCTAGACGGGTAACCCAGTTGTATTTTGCTGGCTCCCTTTCTGAGATATAGTGGAGGATCCTACAGTGGAGATCACTTTTGCGCCAGAGCGGCTGATTTGCTGGTGGGCTCTTGGTGCTTTTATGGATTGGAAGCCTGGTAGGGATAAGCTCGGCGAGATCTTATGAGGAAGGTTGCCAGCGATGAGAGACTCATTTCTCGGTTTCGCCGGGATATCAAGTAGATTTCTCTTCCGTGGCCCAAGACACCAATGCATAATTGACCTCTTGTGGATGAAGTTGAGGTCATCTGGTCCTCGCGCTGTGCTGGCGCAATGCCCAAAAGGTTATGACCGGCTTGACTTATCGACTTATCAGACGGGGGGTTAGTAGTGACTTCGTGAACGCCAATCGCCGTGCTGTAATATCATTCTATTATAGAAAAATCTAACCGGTAGGGAAGAAGTAAAGGTGAGTTCTCTCAATGGCATTCCTGGAACTTCTAGATCCCAACATGTATTTGACATCGACCTGAATGTTGTTCCCTTTAGGGATGAGAACGAAAGGCCAATGGGTTTGGGGAGTGGGCTTGCGACAAGACTCCGGGTTAACTGGTAAGTAACAGGCATCTCTCCACCTTGAAACTTCCGGCGCGCTGGCCGCGCAGCCCTATCGCATTGAATACGAAGTGGTTGCGGGACCCGAGAAATCCTTCCGAACAGTGTTGGGGAGGGGGGGGGGGCAGCTTTCTGAACTTCCACTGAACCTGAGTTGCTATCACCTGACAGCGTGTCTTTTTGGCGTCTTCAGCATCAAAGCTGGCTGTATTTTTCGCTAGTCGTGGTGCGGGGTTCACTCGCCCCAACAAAAGGGGATTGATGTGCCGCTGCATTGTGATTACTATTCGGGCGCGTCAGGGGGGGGTTCCCGCCGCTAACTTCGTATTCGCCAGAATGAGTCGTCGCGATGCCACCCATAGTGCACTTTACTCTCACCGTCCAGTCGGACTCCACCCCTTCAAACCCGGAAGCAGGCGATGCTAGTGGACAGATGAGCTGTCGGCGTGCGGCGTTAAATCCATTGATGTTTAATTCTCTTGGAGCGTCAGCCCTAAAAGGTAAGCATCCGCTCCTTGTGGAGGGCACACGGGTCAAGGTTCCCCCCACCCCCGCGTTTTTCACGGCGCAACTTCATGTCCGCAAGATCCTGTGCGGGAGAAGCTAGAATCGCCCAAGGAATTGGTTGGAATCCGCACGCTGGTACTTCTGTCCTAGAACTTCTGTGAGGGGCCCCGCTCTCCACAGTGTCGTAGAGGATCAATGTTCAATCGTTGCCGTGCCCCAGGAATGAGGAGAAGTGTTTTCCTCAGTGGTTAAAACCCAGTGCAAACGTAAACGTAACAACTCTTGGTCTCTTGGTCCAACCCAGCTTTTTTTTTTCTTTTCTTTTCAAGCCCAGCGATTTCTCTCCGGGTTTTCTCCATATTTTGAAATAGTATTTCCTGAAGACACGCCGTAAACATGTCGTCCGAGGCTCAGGCACCAACCAAGACGTACCGTGGCAACTGCCATTGCGGCGCCTTCGTCTATGAGGCCGAGATCCCCGAGATCAAGAGCGCGATGCAGTGTGGCTGTAGCATCTGCTTCAAGAAAGGCTATCTTCTCATTTTCACGCCCGCCAGCAACGTGAAGATCGTCAAGGGCAACCTCGATGATCTCACGACTTATGAATTTGGGAGCAAGAAGATTTCTCACATGGTAGGACTTCCATGGGCCGGCGTTAGGATACAGGTCGGTAGTCCAATCGATGAGTATACTGACCGCGGCGCAGTTCTGCCCCAAATGCGGTGTCTCTGCCATCGGCAAGGGAGACACTCCCAACGGCACTTTATATGCGTTAAATGTATGAGCGTCCCCTCCGCATCTCAACTATCCGTTTCTGAAGTTCTCTTGTTCGATACTAATCCGACCGCGGCTTGGAAGGTCCATTGCATCCAAGGCATGGATACCCATGCTCTGGAAAAGACCCCGTAGGTGCTTTGTGTACCGGGATAGTAAAGGACATGTGTACTGATACGTTTTTTCAAAGAGCCGGCGGTGAGAAGATCGGACCGGAGCATGTGGTGCCTGAGTATTCCGGCCCGGAGCCTACCGCCGAGATCGAAGGTTCGAAGATGTACTACGGTAGCTGCCACTGCGGTGCGGCCACGTTCGCCTTGCGCAGCAAACCCATCGACAAGAATTACGACGGGTTCGGGCCCGTCGCTCCAATTGCAGAATGCACCTGCAGTATCTGTGAAAGGGTAAGCCTTCCTCCTCACATCCATGGTCGCAGGTGCTGCCAACCCCTTTTTGTCCAACAATCCAAAACTAACTCCCGTTTAGTACGGAGTCGTATGGATATACCCCAAGAAAGACCAACTTGTCATTCAGGGGTGGGATTCGATCACCGATTACACCTTCAATAGTGGAATGGTGCTCAAGTCGTTCTGTAAGACGTGCGGAGTTCTTATCGCGAACAAATTTAAGGACTTCACTCAGGATGAGATGGACAAACTGGACGAGGCAACCAGGGCCTTTGTGAAGGCGAACGACCTCTATCCGGTAAATATCAGAGCCCTGGACAATTTCACTCTCGACGAGTTGGATATCAAGGTAGTCCCCGGTCACAAGCGCGGCACCCCGTACGTGAACCCTTAGAAGGATCGACAACTCTCGCCACCCAAGCTCTCCTGGTTGAAAGGGGGACGCCGACACGTCTCCTAGAAGATAGTCATTAGTTCAGGATGATTGATGCTAATCACCTCAACGGAAAATGGGGTTTCATCGGATCGTGGTGGACATAGCTGTGCTAGATGTCGATGACCGTTCATGTTTCGTACGGGTTGGGTTTCCATCGTCGTCGAACTGTGCCCACTCGAAAAAGGTGCATGACTCTTTGTACGGGACGTTTCCTCCGTGACACATCCAGAAGTACTTGCCGTAGTTTTCCTTCTTCCTTTGCACTACCCTAAGCACGCAAGGTATATTGCATTTGCATCTTGGTGTAAACTTTGGGTGCATGGTATCCCGATAATACCGGTACGTGATGTTGATGCGCTTGTTCCCAGCAATTGGGTGTGGTTCAACTGAGAGCGCAGGTGCCACCGAATGTTTCCACTCCTCCTGCATCTCGGCATGCATAACAAGCAGTGAATTGTGCGGAAGATGGATTGAGATCTGGCCCTCGGCATCAGAGTTATCGGTCGCGTCTTTATCCGAGTCCTTTGGCAGGATACGCCGAACTCTGAATTCACGGGACACGCCGAGGGAGATGGAGCCGATGACTGCTCGAGGCCCAAGGTAGGTGAGCTGGTCGCTGTGCCACCCAACGCTCTCCTTCGGACCATTGTAGCAGTTGACAAAAGCTGCATTCGGAACCCAGGGTTTCGCAGATTGGTACTTCAACTTTTGGCCATTTGGGTATCGCGAGCGTATCCTCGTCTCAATTTCTTTGTTCACCGCTTCCTGGACGATAGGTTTCACCTTGAGCAGATGAGGCGTAAGTCGACGGACGTCCTACAGATAAATTTGAGTATCGAGACCGTAAGATGAGAAAAAGGAGAAAAAAGACGAAATGGAATGCTCCCTACTGTAAGTCTAGCTCCGTTATAAAGGTAAGCGGTCTTTTGCTCCCGCAACTCGTCATAGCTTTCGACGAAGAAGCCCGAGGTATGCGGGCTTGAAACAACATTTTCAAAAAGTTTGAAAGTAATCTTTTCAAACGATTCTGACTCGGTTAACAACTCTTCCAAAAGCGCATTCGCTTCTTCGGCTGGCAAGAAGTTGTGAATGATGGTGCAGGGGGTGTGTTCTGCGACATCAACAGGGTCGTAGAGATGCAACGTAGCCCCCTTCTTCGATATCAACTTCTTCCTAGCAGGAAGCGCCTGTCCATCATCACCCTTCACCCGGGCGAAGTGTCGAAGAGAGGGTTGGTAGGAAAGAGCGCTATTCAGTTTCTTGAGCGGTCTCTGGGACTTGAGGATAGCGGACGCTTCTGCGACTGATCCATCGTGGGCAAGGAGTATGTCGAGTAATATCTCCTGCTCGATGCCGGGATGAAGTGACGAAAGTATGGCAAGTTTCACATCAGTTGGTTCATTTTCTGTGTTGCCAAGGGCTTCTTCAACATCGCTACTCTTCTTGCGCTTCCGAGTAACGAAGGCGTCCATTGTCCATTGTGTGAAATGTGCGGAAATTAAGGGCGAAAACGTTATGTTATATATACTGGACAGGCAGACATCTACCCCACTTTATATGGCTAGTTTAGAAATCAGAATTCACCCCGCAGGCAGCGCAGAAATCTTTCGTCACAGAAAGGGCGTATTCTTAGATGGAAGCGAAGGTTGAGTGGATGATGGGACGCGGCCTCCACAGACGGGGCACCCGGATGGTGATCGCGAAGTCACCTGATCCTGGCACCTGGCAATGGACCGGACCTGACGGGCTAACGGTAGCTGTGATGACTAACAACCCACCTGCCTGATCGAGAAATCAAGTGCAACTACGAGACTCCCCCACCAAGGCCATTTCGATGGCACCTGCCGAGGTCCGTCTGAGGGGCAGTTCTACGAGAGCTTCGTTCACTTAAGTACGCCGTTGTTCGTTACTTATTCCCTTGGAGCCGTGCCGAAACCGAGACGAATACGCACTCGTATGCGACGGCGAACGAATCCCTTCCGGAATACAGTGTTCCTGAATGCGACTTTTCTTAGACGTGGGGGAAAATTGGTGATGCCCCTCGGCATCTTCACCTGATTAGCCATGGCGGCAATGCTCGAGTTTAGGACGCAGGGCTACAACCCCTATGCCGTCAAATACTCGCCTTATTACGACAACAAGATCGCGGTCGCGACATCGGCAAACTTTGGAATTGTCGGGAACGGCAGGGTCTTTGTCCTGAACTTGACGAACCAGGGGACAGTGGTTGTTGAGAAGGCGTAAGTCGTTGAACTGGGAAGGCGAAGGCATTGGGTGGTTTTGGGCGCTCTTTTCTGACGCTGCGGCACGGCTCCTAGATTTGACACGAACGATGCTCAATACGATGTCGCCTGGTCCGAGATCAACGAGAGGCAAGTGGTGGTAGCCTGTGGAGATGGCTCGATCAAGCTTTACGACATAGGGGTGGAACCGGGCTTCCCTGTTATGAACTTCCACGAGCACAAGAGGGAGACATTTTCTGTTTGCTGGAACCCCGTGACGAAAGATAGTTTTGCTTCTAGCTCTTGGGATGGCACAGTCAAAATAGTGAGTAGGGAAGGGCGGGGGAGGCTCCTTTCGACGTCGCTACCTACCAATGCGAAGCTAAGGTCATCACTAACACGGATTAGTGGTCGCCAACCCGCATGAATTCGATCACGACACTGCCGATAGGAAACTGCGCATATAGCACCGCCTTCTGCCCGTCGAACCCTGCCCTAGTATCGGCCGTTTCCAGCGACTCCCATCTCCGGATATTCGATCTCCGTACTCCGGTAACCGCGAAGTACCATTTGACAGCAGCGATCCCGGTCCACGCACCACCTCCGGGTTTCCCTGGACAACCGGTGCCGGCAGTGGGGCCGGGCGAGGTGTTGACCCATGACTGGAACAAGTACAACCACTCTATAATAGCAGCCGGAGGTGTTGACAAGATTGTACGAACCTTTGACATCCGGAACCCGACCGGCGGCCCCGTTTCCTTGATGGAAGGGCACGGATATGCTGTGCGGCGGTTGGCGTGGAGTCCTCACGAAAGCGATGTATTGATTACGGCTAGTTACGACATGACGGTGCGGGTATGGACCGATGGATCTAAGTACCCGAACGATCCCACTCTTCCAGGGATGAGAGGAAGGCAAATAGGTCTCATGAACCGACACACGGAGTTCGCAACGGGAGTGGATTGGTGCCTCTTCGGGCAAGGCTGGGTCGCCTCGGTTGGCTGGGATGAGCGGGTATTGCTGTGGGACGCGAGGCCGTTCTTTGCTAATAGATTTTGAATTGGGAACCCCATTGATGATGGTATTTGATGTCAGTATAAGCTACGGGATGCAAGAACATTTCGTGGCTGTGTATTTTCTAGCAGCATTGTAGCATGGGAGCAGCCTCCTCCAGAGTAGGGTCGTTGACTATTAGCCAAAGTGTCAATTCGACTTCGTTGGCTTTGATGATGTTTCTGCGCTCAGTTTGAGACAATTCCGATTCAGAAGGGGCTCGGGCCAATTCCTTGTCAAATTGTCAAGTCTGACCATTCAGTGTTGTCAATTGCTGTCAATTGTTCAAGGTGCATGATGAGGTAATCTTTTGGACCCAATTAAATTTCAACCGCGAGACCAGTCGCGTGGTTCCTGGTCTCTGTGGCAAGGGGAAGGAAAAATTCCCCAAGCCCAAAAAAAAAAGTTAGGACGAACGAGAAAGTCGAGTCTCTTTTCCCGCAACATCAATCACACCTCCACCACCTGCAGTCCATCTTCCTCTCCCACAAAGACTCTTCCCTCGGCGGACCAAATCCTGTTCATCCAAGAATCCATCTGTCGTTTCATTCCTTGCTTCATTTACACCACTCTTTAATCCGAGAGGGCCCTTCCTCTTTTATTGCAGAGCTTTCGGAGCTCTAACACCGAGCCACGCTTCCTAATCATCATTCCCTCTCCTCCTTCTCCCCCGTCTCCTCCTTCACCATGCTTCGCCAATCCCTCCTCCGAAGATGTACGCCGATACGTCGGGTATGCGGCGCCTCGGTCTCAGCCCTGGCCGTCTCTAAGTTCCAATCCCGAGCCGTTGGCCTCATCCCGACTCCCCGGGTCACAGTTCGACCCGCCTTCTACAATGCCTTCCACCACTCTCGCCTCCTTCACCAGGGAACTGCAACAGCCGCGGAGACTGAGACCGCCGATGCAGAGCCCGTTAAAGACCAGACAATGCGCTTCGAGGATGCCATCGAGGCTGGTATCCATCCCAATTTGATCCGCGCCGTTAGGCAAGATATGGGATATGAGGACATGACCGAGGTGCAAGACAAGACCGTGCGCGCAGCTCTTCGCGGACTCGATTTGTAGGCTCCTTACACCATTCCATTGTATTGCCCTGAAAAAAAAAGAAAAAAAGAAGCTAACCGTCTCTTAGGGTTGCGCAAGCAAAGACCGGTACAGGAAAGACTATTGCGTTCCTTCTTCCAATGCTCCAGCGCATGATCGACGAGGACTCTAGCCTTGCGACTAGGCACTTGACAAAAAGGGCGAAGCCGGATGACATCCGTGGTATTGTGATATCGCCCACCCGCGAGCTTGCAGAGCAAATTGGAAAAGAAGCCATGCAGTTGACCCGTCACACCGGACTCGTGGTTCAGGTCGCCGTTGGTGGCCAACATAAGGGATCCATGCTTCGGGATATCCAACGGCGAGGATGCCATCTTCTGGTCGCCACACCGGGTCGTCTAAAGGACATCTTGGAGGACCCCAGCAGCCGCGTCGAGGCTCCTAATCTGGCTGCGCTGGTTCTTGATGAAGCCGATAGGATGCTTGACGTCGGGTTTGCCGACGCTCTGGAGGATATCCAGAGACTGCTCCCTGATGTCAAGGAAAAGCCACGACAGACTATGCTTTTCTCTGCGACAATTCCCCGCAATGTCATCGGCCTAGCGAGATCCATGGTCCGACAAGATCAATTCGACTTTGTGCAGACCATTCGACATGACGAGGCGCCCACGCACGAGAAGATTCCCCAAAAGATTGCCATTCTGCCTTCTCAGGTCAACCTCTTCCCCGCACTATACGAGCTTCTCGACCGCGAGGTCGCAAAGTCGAAGGAGACTGGCAAGCCATTCAAGGCGATTATTTACTACTCGACCACCACCATGGTGGAACTTGCCCATAAGGTTCATGCCACGATGCGGAGGTCACGACCTAATGATCTCAAGTATCCCTTCACCTACTTCATCCACGGCCAGCTCAGCCAAAGGAACCGCAGTCATGCCGCGGATGCCTTCCGTCGCGCCCAGTCTGCTATCCTCATCTCCTCCGACGTCACTGCCCGCGGCATGGACTTCCCCAACGTAACCCACGTTATCCAGGTTGGCCGCCCTGTCAGCCGTGAACAATACATTCACCGTCTCGGACGTACGGGCCGGCAAGGCAAGGATGGCGAGGGCTGGCTCCTCATCCCTGCGCACGAGGCGGAAGACACGAGGCGCTCCCTCGGCGACCTCGACCTCATCCGTGACAGCTCGTTGGAGAGTTCCCAGGCCGTCATTGAATCTGAGGAAGCCGAAATGCCGCAAATCTTCCAGGATGTTCGTTCGGCATTCGAGCACGTTGATGAACAGACCCTCACCGATGCCTACACATCGAAGTTCGGCCATATGCCTCGCTGCGATGCGCAGGAGTTTGTGGACGATACCAATAAATGGATCAAGCTCATGTGGGGCTGGCCCGAGCCTCCCAGGGTCTCGCAGCAATGGTTGGTAAAGAGGGGCCTCCGCAACGTCCAGGGCTTCAATGTCGGGCCCCAAAATCATCACTCGTCCGGGAACATGAGGCGTCCCCCGGTCAACTCGAGGCGCACCTTCGAGAACAGGTTTGAGAGGGTGATGCATGAGAACCGCCACGCCGACTCCACCGGCCATGAGGGTCATCACAGGCGACGACCTAGGTGGTAAAGGCTTTTTCCGAGGACAATAAAATGAAGAAACTACTCGGGTGGTGGTGTGTGTACGATATTAATGCTTCGGAAACGAAGGGGGGAGGGGGGGGGACAGAGAAGAAACGAAAAGCAAAAAGCAGGTTCAAAACGTTTTAGAGGGGGGGAAAAGAAAAATTGAGCGGCTCTTGGACGGATCTGGGACATCTCTACTTTGTTTTACTACTACACCATCTTCGATTCTCTTTTTTGTTTTTGTCAAACAGGTTGTTCCAGTTTTGAGCCTTTGTAATCGATAGATGGAGGGCAGGATTGAATGACAGTTCAGGCGTTGAAGTATGATGGCAACTTTATCTTGTGTGTACGTTTAGGCTTCAGGCAGATTGTCCGCTCTTGTTGATTGATGTTTGCTATATATCAATTGTACTCTCTATCTTGCGTGCCTCGTCAAAAGGGATCTCGATGTCTTCGTTACCTCTGTCCGACCGCCAAATGATGCTAAGTAGCCCCAACAAACCTCCCATAGTACCCAAAACGCCAGAAACCAAAAGCAAGAATATCACCTCTACCTTTAAAAAACATTCCCATCTAACCCGTCTCTATCCAAGCAAAAGAAGGAAAAGGAAAAAAGCTCAAAACCTCCTCCTCTCCTGGATGATAACCAAGCCTTCCCCCAGCCCATCCGCCACACCACCCGCAACACCACTAACCGTCCACGCAACACCGCTGGCAACGGCCTCACCCACAGTCCTATCCCCTCCAACCGACATAGTAGCGACCTGCCTAGCAGCCGAGCGAGCCATATCAACAGCGCCGCCGACCAACGCACCCCCGACGTGGTACTTCCTCTCAGCGCGCGCAGCCGCATGGAAAGCGGCGAGGATATGGGGCAAGAGCATACCTATTATGACGAGGTAGGCAGCTACGACGGTCTTCACGAGGCGGTGTAGGACAGAGGGGGGAGGCGGCCCGCCGGCCGAGGAAGGGTGCATGTGCGGGGAGGACGGGTGGAGGGGGCGCGGGAGGGAGGAGCGGATGGCGGAGATTTCGGGGGGTGTGAGGTCCGGCGGGAGGGAGGTTAGGAGGTGGCGGAGGCCGCCTATGTATTCTGTGCGTTCGAAGGAAGGGTTTCGGGAGGATGGGGGTTGTGATTTTTCGTCGCGGGCGATGGAGATTTTTGTGAGTCCTGTTTCTGGCTGTTAGAGGAGAGACTTTGTTTAAAGGGAAAGGGGGAGCAAAAAAGAGAAGAAGGAAAGTTGTGAGACATACCACGACGGACGGAGTCCCATTTGATGCCGGAGTCTTTCCTCGGCCTTGCAGAAAATGTCTCGGATTCCACAGTCCCCGCCGAGTTTCCCCTCGGTCGCCTATCCGCATCATCCAACACGAGCAGGGCATCGCGAACATCCTCCATCAACGAGGCCATCTCCCTCTCCTCGATGCTATACTCCGCCTCGACGTCCTCCGTCGTCAGGCTGCTCGGCGTGCTCTCCCCGCTGCAATGCGCAGTGGTATAACCCGTGCCCGTCGCTCCTGTGCTTGCCCCGTAGCCTGCTCGTTGTCTAAGACCGGTTGTCCTTTGTGTCCTCCCGCTCGCTTTTGCTTTTCCGTTCCACGGGCTTGCACTTCCCGGACGAGCGGGGAGCGGCGGTGTGGCTTCGCCACTTTCGTCTGCTGAGGAATCTAGGTCTTGAAATCTCTGCGTAGAGTCGACTTGGGGACCGAGGCTGGTGCTAGGTTGCCTTACACCTCTATGAACATTGCGGATACGTTCGAGGCCGGACTGGACTGTGTATGGGAGTAGGGAGAGCATGGGTGGTGGTTGTTTACACGGGCCGTGTTTGAGTTTGAGTTTGTTATAATAGTCGGTATGGGAATCCGCGTGCAGATGTAAACAGTAGCTTATCGTATATAGGCAAGCATATGAGTCGAAATGAGAGAAAATCGACTATAGATTCCCAGTCTTGTAAGAACGGGGAAAGATTAAAGGCAGGGGATATATATCGTGGTGTCTATCTCTCTGAGTGGGGGATGCCGTCCACAGGTTCTGGGGGGAAGTCGAGAATAAAAACGAGCCTCAAAGGAAACCTCGTCCCGGCAAGGAATCACGGAGGCCCACGGAATCGGATCTCGGATCTGGTGTCAGAAGGGAGCTAAAATAGAACGATACGAAAAAAAATTAAGCTTTGGGTGTGGCCTCTTTTTTTGGAGGGCGTGGTGTTTGTCCCTTGTTCCCATACGACGGCGGTTCTGCTGGTGTCAAAAAGGTATCAGAACAGTCATTGTGCTCGGTTTGCCTCACCTCGGTCGAAGGATACCTGCCAAGCCTGATATGCGCTAAAGAAAGGGAAGGGAAGAGAATAAATAATAACAATAATTAAGAAGATAGGAACCTGCGGCGTTAGGAATGGAACGGACCCGAATCGGAGAAAGTCTCTCTGTTTGCACCCCACTAGGTTCACAAGGTGGACTTCCGAATCAAATCCAACACGAACACAGACGATGAAGCGAGATTGGACAGGCATCAGATAGACTCCGCCTCGAGAGGGACGACGAGAAGAAGTCGGCGGGAAAGCTATTCTCGATACATTGGCGGATGAATGCGAGCCGGTCTAGCGCCGTGTTAAGCACTTGGATAGCGCAAGGAATTCCTGGCCAGGGACGACAATGGCAGCGAACATTCTTTTTTTGCCTCCGACCGCCTCGAAAAGGAACATCAAGATCAAATGCCAAAAGCACCTGCACGCGTTCAAGCCAAGTGGACCCTTGCTTCGCCCGATGCCACCCTCCTGGAACCTCAACGGCACCACGCCTGGCTTTTGAAAGATGCAAGATGATAGATCTGGACAGGCAGATTGCAAATCCTGGCCATCGCCTCGAGAACCGAGTCCTTGCTCGAATATAGATCCCAAGGCAGAATGAAGCACAGGAATGAGAAGAAGCATAGTGCAAGGAGCCCTGTAGAAGGCAGACTCGGGCACGAGAATTGACGAGATTGTCTAATGCGGCTCCGGCCGGAAAGAGGAAAGAGCACTGGAGTCCTGGATTTTTGACATGTGAAAGTCGAGTGACGTGCTGCGAGATAAGAAGCATGTGCACGAAGGAAGTAAAGGAAGGTGCGAACTAATGCGCATGTGCTGCACCAGATTGCCGCCCCAATCCTGAAACTGGGACTCACTCACTATTAATGCCCTAGAGACACTTTGCATGGAAACAACATTGAACACGACATTGATTCAAACTCTGCGGCTGGTCTGAGTTTGGGTTGTCAATTCAAAGCACACCAACCGCGAACCAATTCTTGTTTCTCTGGCGACGTATCGACACCGACACGTCCATCTGATCTGATTGCGCAAATTATTGCAAACTTGCGGTCCACATTCCATGATAGAGTCAAGTAGATAATGCTGCAATGCTCAAAATCAGGTCCCGAACATTGCTAAACTTGGTGATCAAGCTGCCCATGCTACTGCAGTGTTGTTCCCCAAACTTGGAATCCTACATCTCGAAAAACTCAACCAAGGAGCAATCCCATCATAATCATTATAATATATGCTTTCAGTTATAAGCATCATGAAGATGTAGAAATACAAGGAACAGAGGGATAGCCTGCGATGTTCCCTTTTCTAAGTGACAGCATAAAGTATTCCGTAGAACTCCCACATGCAAACGCCGAAAGGAATAAAAGACCAAGCAAGCATAAACGCCGCCACACAAGCCAAATACAACCGAAACGCCATCGACACTGCCCTGTCCCGTATTTCCACAAGCCACTTCTCTCGATCGTGTAGCCCCCGCCGCCATTGACGCGGATTCCATTTAGCCTCTCTACGCCATGTCCTTGCTCAACTCATAAGTCCAAGCTCCCTCTCGCCGGAGCCTGTCTCGAGCCGCCATATCCTTCCGTATATCGTCCTCCGTCAGTCGGTCCGCACCGCTCCAGTTAGCGCTCGATGTGCGAGCTCTGAACTTGTGCCACCTGTCCTTGCTCTTACTAAATACCTCTTCCATATTGAGGGGAGCCGGCGGCCCAAAGATCTGCGATGGATCCATCGTCTCCTGCCTCAACAACGCACGGCGGAGGTCCGGCGAGTCTGCCCAGGACGCTACCACGCCCTGGTCGTTATCCGAATCCTCATCCTCGTCGTCCGTATCGATTTCTGGCAGCTCGATAGAGTCGCCGTTGGGGAAGCGCGGCGACGAGCGTGGTGCCGACTTCGCCGTCGACTTAACTGTAGCAACCGCCCCCGGCCTGGCAGGCGTCTTGAAAGCGGTCCCCGTCTGCCCAGGATTAGATGCGAATGGGATTGCGCCCTTGGAAACTTGTGCCATATCAAGTGGGTGCGCAGCCTTCATCGCGCCATTGTGCTGGGATGTGACCGCTGTCTTGAATAGATCGCGGGATGCGCCTGCTGGCGGCACAGCTGTGTACCCGCTGAGGAACATTGACTTGTTCTGAACCTCCGGCTGTGATAATATTGTTAGTATACATGGCCATGTCCGAGACTTATCGGAAGAATTTGTGTTGCTCCTTACCTTCTTATAACCAGCCGAAGGGCGGACAGGGGGGCCCTTGATGTTAGGCAAGCTCTCCATGTCCTCATCCGGTTCCTGGCTGGTCCGTCGTCGCTTGGCATCCTTGCCTTGGTATGTAGGTCCATTGCGCGCCTGCTGTGCGCGTGCATTACCTGCGTCGTTATCCTGGCCAAGCGGCCGTTTCTGGGCCTTGCTCGCGTTCGACAAGAGGGCATTGACTGGCCGGTTGAGATCCTCCTGAGATCGGAAAACCGACGATCCAAGCCGCGATGGAGGCCTTGGTGGCTGTGAAGTTGTCTGCTGTTCCTGAGCAGCCGCGTAGTCAGGTGGCCCGTTGGGTTGCGATCGCACTGCTGGAGGTGGCGCGCGTGTTTGCTTGGCCTTCTCGATGGCCGCCTGCCTCTGCGCAGCCTTTTTGGCTTCCAACTCCCTCTCCTTTTCTTTCTGTCTCTCTGCCTCTAGACGGCGCTCCTCTTCCTGCATCGCAGCTCTCTTGCGTTCAATCTCTGCCCTCGCTTCGCGCTTACGCTGAGCTTCGCGCTCTTCCTGTTCCTTCCGCTTCGCTGCGAGTTCCAGCGCCTTGGGACGTCCTGTCGAGGAGACTGAACTCTTCAGGCTCTGTACTGAGCTCTTCGACTTTAGCTTCGTCTGGCTGGGCTTGGTAGAGGCCTGCGTCTGAGGTGCACTGGGGGCCAGAGACTCGTGCAGGTTGGCAGAGAGGGCATTGTTGGACGGATGATACTGCGAATGATGGGCTCCCATGTTGACCTTGATAACCGTGGGTGCCGCCTTGGACTTGGTGGCGCTGTCCTTGGTAGGTCGCGTTGGTCGCTTGAGCTCACGGCCCCGGATAGCGGGTCCTGGGCCGCCCGTGCGAGTGACTGATGGCGGAGGTGGAGGGGGCATCGCGGCCGATGCGTCTTGCATCTCGACGTCTTGCTCCTGGACTTGTGGCTTGGCTCTCCTTGGGCTAGACCTCACGGGCTTCGTAGGCTCCTTCTCGACCGGCCGCTTCCTCTCCTGTTCCTTCTGTGCCGCAACCTGCTTTTCCATGGCCGCAATCCTCTCTTGCTCCTTGCTGAACACTCGCGCCTTTTCACGTTCCTTTTCGCGCTCTTTCTCGAGCTTCTCCATCTGATCAGCTAGTCGACGGGCTTCCTTCTCCATCATCTTCTCCTTGCGCTCGCGCTCAGCGGATGCCCGCGTGCGCCGCCCAATGGGCTTCGACGGGCTTGCAGGTCTCGAGAAGAGAGACTGGGCATCGGGTAAGACCTTTGACAGATCGGGGTACATCGATTCACCCAGATTAGGCTGCACAACCGATTCTGAGGAAGGACCCGGGAAGTGCTCGAGGCGAGTCGTAGATGGTGATAGAATAGAAGACTTTCCCTCAGCGCTAATAGCGGCGCTACTGGCCAGAAGTCCCTTAGAGCTCTTAAGAATAGAGGACAACTTGTTCTTAACCTGCTTCAGAGGGCTATCACGAGCCGTTCGCGACGGCGATTTCATGGGTGTTCCAGGCCGGCCCGATTCTGAAACGGTGGCCAAGGTGGGGTTCGAGACCGAGATTCCCTTCTTTGGGGAGCCCGCAGAATCGTCCTCTTGCAACTTCGTGTTAGGTAGTGCCGAGACGGACGCCGATTTCATGTGCGTCAATGTACTCGTCGTCCTCTCGGGAATCATCGGGGGCTTGTACGGCGAGTTCGGTCGGCTGGTCGGCTGTCGCTGCTTAGGCAGAACAAAGTCGGCATTCTCAGCATCCGAATTCGTCTTGCCCGGCATCGCGCCGTACGCATTGTCCTTCGGAGGGACAGCGGGACGAGGACTGAGTTGCATGGCTACTGTGGCTGGCGGGTCAATCCAGTCATCATCATCATCATCACCAGGGAAAGCGCCAGGCGTCGTTGGCTTTCGGACGGGGCTAAATGGTTTTTGCTCATCGCGTCGTGCCGGGGCAGGGGTGGAAGCCGTGTTGATAGGGGCGAGGTTCGCAATAGACTTGGATGGACGACTGGCTTTAGCTTGAGACTGTCCAAGCATGCCGATCCGATCCTGGAGACGCTGGGTGTACGTCTTATTATGGTCTGTGATAGCTTCAGTAGGTTTATGAGACACGGTTTCCTCATCTTCATCCACATCCATCTCGTCGTCGTCGTCGTCGGTCGATGGTGGTGGAATGATTGTGTTGCCAAGGCTCTTGCCCCCAGTGGGTCTACCATAGTAACTGGTCCTGTTAAGATCCAGGTGACTAGTCCGCGACATCCTACCACTCATGCTCTTTCCAGTCGTCAAGGGTTCTCGGGCAGGCAACGTCGCAAAGTTCAGACTGCTCTTACGGAGAGCGGGCCTGATTGGACTAGAGTTGTCAGAATGGGAATGCTCGTCATCCTGTTCATCATCTGCCTCCTGCCTAGGCTCGGCCTGGCTTGGTACTGGCTTTCGGATAATGGGCGACGCGACCTGAGCCTTTAGAGGAGAGTTTTTGACGGGAGACATCTTCATAGGAGAAGACTTGACTGGAGATGATTTTGTAGGGGAGGGAGAGCGCGGAGGAACAGCAGCGTGTGACGATGGCGCGTTACTTTGAGGTGGTATATTTCTAGTGCGGGTAGTTGTCGGGGACACGACCTGTTGGGTAGCATCTGGGATGACTCTCGCAGTTTGTTCTTCCTTTGCTGTTAGGAAGGTAGCTGTAGGAGACTGGAGCACTCTTGTCCTAGTTGGGCTCTGTTGTCTGTGGAGAGTCGGTGAACCGACAGGCGACGCCGCCTTAATCGGGCTCTTAGCGTTCAACGGTACGTGGGTCTGGCTAGGGCCCCCCAGGTCATCAATCTCCTGGGACTGGCTTCCGTGGTACCCCGAGTCTGCATGAGGAATGGTAGTGGGAATCGGCCGATTCGGCGAGGGGAGAGGCCTTTTAGGCGGCGAATATGCAGGGGTTGTGGTCGAGGGCTTTTTCAGTTCGGTCGGGGCCATGGGTGAAGGGGAGTTGAGTCGGTTAAGCTGCTGGAGGAATGGGTTCGCCGTTCCACGGGGCGTTCCTGAGAAAATATCTGACAAAGGCTGTAACACGAGTTAGAGGACATCACCAAAGCAAACGCGGCACAGCGCCGAGAACGTACGACTCTCGCTTCCGCATTTTCCGGTTTCCTAATTGCTCTTGGAGTCTTCGCTCTTAACTTTCCAGGAGTCTTGAACATCTCGGCGACATTGCTACGGTGTCAAATGTTAGTGCCCTGGCGTCTCTTGTACTCTGAGAGAATGGGAGGATCTTACATCTCATTCTCGTCGAAGATGCCGGCCATGTGCTCGTTCAACCACTCGAAGTCGTTTCGAACTGAGTAAGAGAATTCCTCAGCCTCATCTTCCACGATCTGGAGAGCTGCTGCTCTCTCCTCCGAGATCCATGGCGCCGAGCCGATTGGCAAACGCGATCCGCGGATCGTGGCCATAGCTGCGGAATGGATGCAGATGCGAGTACAGAGGCGAGTCCGGCTATGGTAGAAGTAGACTGAGTTATCAATTGAGGGATAGGGCCGGTTGGTGTGTGAAGCGAAGAATACTGGGAAGAGGTTGTTGATGGCAAGGTTGAGGTTGAGGTTGAGATAGATAATAGACGAGGGTGTGGGTGGTTTGTGGGAGTGTGGAAGAGCTTTGGCCAAAGCTGCCGGGTCGTGTTGATTTCCCGCCTTTTCGTTGCGTTCGTTGCTTTCATTGGGGCTCGTTTGTTTTGATTCTTCCCGATCTGGGTTAGTCTTTCCTCCCCTCCTGGTGCGGATCACAGCGTCGGCCACTGTGGAGAGCTGCGACCTCACGTGACCTTTACAACTGGATCCCGCTGGTAGGAGCGCGATTGTGGCGGATCATTGGCGTTTTACTGGCTCATCTCGCTGCTGAAACACTGAAGACATGAGTAAGACCAGCACTGTAGCGCACTGTACGGAGTACTTTGTATCTTTGTTTACTTTGGCATTTGCAATTGAATCGGACTTTCCGCGTCGCAGCTCCCCTCAGAGAACCTCGCAACATCACCTCTGAATCAATACTAACCACTCCAGCGGCCTTGACGATTCGTATGCTGCCACTATGAGGGTTATCGAGGTTATCATAGACGTACGATTGTTCTTTTTCCCTCTCCCAGCCATATCCGTGTCTACATAGCATACTGATCCTCTCTATAGGGCTTCAAGTCGTATGCGGTGCGAACCGTAATCTCAGGATGGTAAACATGCCCCTCCAACCACCTTACGCGCGGATCGTGTCTCTAAATCACCACAATGTAGGGACGAAAGTTTCAACTCTATTACCGGCCTGAACGGCAGTGGCAAGTCCAATATCTTGGACGCCATCTGCTTTGTTCTAGGTATCACAAACATGTCGACAGTTCGAGCTCAGAATCTACAGGTACGCACTTGAATGTATTTGGCGGACCACGGGGGCTTGCGCGAACCTGGCCATTTGCTAACCCCATCGCGACCCTAGGACTTGATTTACAAACGTGGCCAGGCTGGTGTCACAAAGGCCAGCGTCACTATCGTTTTCGACAATCGCGATAAGAAGAAGTCCCCCATCGGATTCGAAGAATATGCTACCATTAGCGTGACCCGGCAAATCGTGCTCGGAGGCACCTCCAAGTACCTGATCAACGGACACAGGGCGCAGCAACAGACGGTGCAGAACCTCTTCCAATCGGTTCAACTTAATATCAACAACCCCAACTTCCTTATCATGCAGGGCCGCATCACCAAGGTCCTGAACATGAAGGCCGTCGAAATCCTCGCCATGATTGAGGAGGCTGCTGGCACGAGAATGTTTGAAGATAGGAGAGACAAGGCGTTGAAGACGATGGCGAAGAAGGAGATGAAGCTCCAGGAAATCACCGAGCTTCTTCGTGACGAGATCGAACCCAAGCTCGAAAAGCTTCGGACGGAGAAGAGGGCCTTCCTCGACTTTCAGCAAACACAAAACGACTTAGAGAGGCTAGATCGGCTCGTCGTAGCATACGACTATGTCTCGAATGTGGATAAGCTGACGAGGTCTGCTGCTGACCTGGAGAAGAAGGTCCAGAGGCAGAAGACGCTCGAAGAATCCGCCGCCCGTCTCAAGAGCGAGATTTCTCATCTTGAGGAAGACGTCAAGCGTGTTCGGGCCCAGAGGGACAAGGAACTCAAGAAGGGCGGCAAAGCGCAGGCTCTCGAAGATGCAGTCAAGAAGCATTCCAATGAGATTGTGAGACTGGCGACAGTCATGGAGCTCAAGAAGTCCAGCTTAGCTGAAGAGGAGGAAAAGAAAACTGCTGTCGAAAAGACGGTTACCGAGTTAGAGACATCCCTCAAGGATAAGGTGAAGGCCTTTGAGAAGATCAAGGCTAAGTATGATGCTGCCAAGGAAGACCTTGAAAAGCAATCAAAAGAGGCGGAGTCGAAAGAGGAGCTGCTCCAGACCCTCCAGACTGGTGTAGCTTCCAAGGATGGCCAGGAGAATGGCTACCAAGGCCAACTACAAGACGCCAGGAATCGCGCGACTGCTGCCATTACCGAACAAGAGCAGGCGAAAATCAAGATTTCTCACCTTGAGAAGCGCGTCAAAGAAGAGGAGCCACGCGCCAGGAAGGCGAAGGAAGCAAACGCCGGTCTACTAAAGGAGCTGGAAGGTCTCAAAGTCGAAGCCCAGAAGCTTGAGAGGGAACTTGGAAAGCTTGGCTTCGAGCCGGGCCAAGAGGAGGAAATGTATAAGCAAGAGTCGGCGCTCCAGCAAAAGATTCGGGAACTGCGACATGAGTCTGATGCCCTGAGACGTAAGGTAGCCAACATTGACTTCACCTACGCGGATCCCGCACCAAACTTCGATCGGACCAAGGTCAAGGGTTTGGTTGCGCAGCTCTTCACCCTCGACAAAGAGCATACCCACGCCGGAACCGCTCTTGAGATCTGTGCTGGCGGTCGTCTCTACAATGTTGTCGTAGACACCGAGGTTACCGGTACGCAGCTTCTCAAGAACGGCAAGCTCCGAAAGCGGGTGACAATCATTCCTCTGAACAAGATTGCCGCATTCAAGGCCTCCGCCCAGGCTATCGCGACCGCCCAGAAGATCGCTCCCGGCAAGGTCAACCTTGCCCTCTCTTTGGTGGGCTACGACGAAGAGGTGTCAGCGGCAATGGAGTATGTGTTTGGCAATACTCTGATCTGCGCTGATTCGGAGACGGCGAAACAGGTCACTTTCGACCCGAGTGTTCGGATGCGAAGTATCACACTTGAGGGTGATGCCTACGACCCTTCTGGAACACTATCGGGTGGTAGTGCGCCAAACTCGAGTGGTGTGCTAGTCACGTTGCAAAAGCTGAACCTTCTCACGAAGCAGCTGAACGAAGCCGAAGCCGCGTTGAAACAGCTCCAGGTCAAGATCAGCAAGGAGAAGTTCAAGCTAGACAAGGCGAAGCAGATCAAGCAGGCTCTTGATCTCAAGGCCCACGAAATCAAGCTCGCCGATGAACAGATTGGTAGCAACTCGGCCTCGTCCATTATCCAGGAAGTTGAGGCCATGAAAGAATCGATTTCCCAGCTCAAGAAAGATATTGCCGATGCACAGAAGCGACATGCTGAAGCCACCGTAGACGCCAAGAGGATTGAGAAGGATATGAAGGACTTCGACAACAACAAGGACGCCAAGCTGATCGAGCTCCAGAAGGCCCTGGACAAGTTAATGGCTACTATTGCCAAGAACTCCGGCTCGGTCAAGGTCCTCCAAAAGGAGGTTCAATCCGCCCAGCTCGACTCTGAGCAGGTCGGGGCTGATCTCTCGGGCGCCCGCGAGCAGCTGCAGGAAGTCGACCTTGCCATTCGTGCGCAGCAAGACGAGATCAAGGCATTAGTCAAGGAACAGGCTGCAGTCAAGGACACGCACGACGCGGCCCAGGCCGAGCTGGAAGACGAGCGATCTAAACTTAACATCTTCGATGATGAACTCCGCGCTCTTGAGGAGGCCACTCGGTCGAAGAACAAAAGAATTACCGAGGAAGGCCTCGAGCTACAAAAACTCGGTCACCAGATCGAAAAGTTCGACAAGGAGCAGCAGCACGCCGCAGAAGAAGTGAAGAAGCTTGAGGCCAGGCACGACTGGATCGTAGACGAACGAGACAAGTTCGGTCGCCAGGGAACGCCTTATGACTTCAACAGCCAGAACATCCGGGAGTGTCGCTCCACGCATCGAAACTTGACGGATCGCTTCCAGGGCATGAAGAAGAAGATCAACCCCAAGGTGATGACGATGATTGACAGCGTCGAAAAGAAGGAGGTCTCGCTTAAGCACATGATGAAGACTGTCATCCGTGATAAGCGGAAGATTGAAGAGACGATTGTCTCGCTTGACGACTACAAGAAGAAGGCGCTACAAGAGACATGGGAGAAGGTCAACGGAGACTTTGGTCAGATTTTTGCAGAGCTGCTTCCAGGCAGTTTTGCCAAACTTGACCCCCCCGAAGGCAAGACTATCAGCGAGGGCTTGGAAGTCAAGGTGTGCCTTGGTAAAGTCTGGAAACAGAGCCTGACTGAACTGTCCGGTGGTCAAAGGTTTTTTTTTTTATTCCCCCTTCCATTTCATGAGTCAACAAACAGCTAACACTAGAGTTAGATCACTCATCGCCTTATCCCTGATTATGGCATTACTCCAATTCAAGCCAGCACCCATGTACATTCTTGACGAAGTGGATGCCGCGCTCGACTTGTCACATACCCAGAATATCGGTCGTCTCATCAAGACGAGGTTCAAGGGCTCGCAGTTCATCGTCGTCAGTTTGAAGGACGGAATGTTCCAGAACGCCAACCGCATCTTCCGGACAAGGTTCAGCGAAGGCACGAGTATGGTGCAGGCGCTGACACCGGCAGACCTCAAGTAAGATGGAATGAGCGCGGCGTAACTATAGACTGGGGATCAACGGATGGCGCGTTTTCTTTTCTTATACCGGGTAAAGGGATGGCGGAGGCGTGGATAAGGCTGCGTTTTATTGTGTGTCATGACGGGGAATCGGGGGGTGACGGATCATCTGCGCTGGATCTTGTTTTCTGGGACAAATTTTGCTTAAAATAATGACTGGCTACGGCACCTGTATAGTTATGCTTTTGAGTTACATACGTTTCACGGAGCAATGAAGCTGAATTGTCTCTTTTCCTTTCGTACATACGTGCCAACAGGCACTCGACCAACGCCGTTGAACTTACCCTTGACATGCCTATGTAGACCGACCATTCATACATCTCAACACTTTACAACCTTTTCCCACTTCTAAGTTCTGAGGAAGAGGTGCTCTCCTCGTTCTTGAACTTCAATTTCCATGCCAACCTCAAGCCAAGCCTCCAAGGCCACTCGTCTTGACTCTTCCGAAAAGAGGGGCGTAAGCATCATGCCCAAGCATCCGTTCTTGGGGCATCCATCATCGATGTTGCGGTGCTTTCGAAGATAACGGTCAGGCTCTACAGGGTGGGGGATGCCGTTGGTAGGGTCCACGTTAGGTAGTTTGCATCTGCGTTGGTACGGTCAGTAAATACTGCGGAGGAGAGTGGTGTGAGGAGGGGCTGTTTGTTGATGCTCACCTGGAGGTGCGGCAGGAGACATGGTAAGTACAGTCTGAGCTGACGGAGGCCGTTCCCTGCATGACACGGATGCTCTTCCAGTCATCCTCGTCATAAGCCGGGGGACCAGAGACTACGAACACAGGGTTAGAAACCAAAATCATCGGGGTCGGAAAAAAAAAATGAGGAGTCGAGGAGAGACACATACCAACAACATTGGGCCTGAATCTCCGTACGGTGAAATTCTTGAGAGTAGGATCGGCTATCTGCGCCTCCATGTCGTCGACACTAGCAAGATTCATAAGATGAATCGGGTACTTTTGGTCGCCGTTAACTTCCTCGGTTCCAAACAAAGCCATGAGTTTTTCGCACTTACGGAGTCCTGGAATCTTACCGAGGGTTGATACCCAGCCTCTTCCTCCCTGGGCGCATTCCGATAAACCTCCCTCACTGTATCCGGGCCCATTCTGAACGCACCCAACCTCTCACTAATACCGAGATATGTAGCGAGCTCGCGGGGAACCTCCGCCTCCATGTTCAAAGCCGTAACGACGTCCCTCCACACCCTCACCTTCTCGTACCGGTAACCCCTGCCGGCAATCTCGGCTTCGGAAGGCAGGTTGACCGGCAGCAGGATCTCCTTCTCGGGGACGCCGCGCCAGCCTTTACCCAGCTTAGCGGCGACATGGTCGAGCACGCCGAGCAAGCCCGGTCTACTCCATGGGAAGCGCACGATCATAAAGGTCTCGTCCGAGCCCCGCTCGGTCAGCTTGCCTCGGGTCTTGACGGCGTCGGGACACCAAACATCGATAGCGACATTAGCCATTCGCGGGAACTGTCTCTGTGTGATGAAGTCCCAAACAGGTTCCTCGCCGGCAGGCACATCCTTTAGCCGAGCAAAGGTGTACAGCCTGTCATACTGTAGACCCGAAGCGAAAACCTTCGCCTTTGATAGTTCGATCCCCCGGCATGACTTGATAGGGTAGATGAATAAGCTCTGGATTTTCGTCTTGGTAGTTGGTGAGGATCCGGTTGCCGGCTGAGTGTTCTTCTCCTCCGGTTTCGGTAGGTTAGAAGCTCCAGGCTCTAACCCCAGCTTTGTGTGAGTTTGAGAGAGTGCCTCAGAGATGCGGATGGGTACTGGCGGGAAGAGGATGACGACCGGCACGACGAAGCTGCAGAGGGTGAGGAGGAAGACGAGAGTGGTTTGGAAGTCGAAGACCGCGATGGCCTCGGCCAGAGTGTAGTCGAACATGGTGAAATTGGTAACCGAGTTGGGTTTTCTCTCAACTCCGATGTTACCGGTGATGAAACTTGATATTAGACACCAAAAATATGCACGGGACCGCCCACAATTGGCTTTTTATCAATCTCTCATGAGGAATTGTATAATTATATTATAAAACCCAGTGAAGTTCTCCTCGCCCGGAGAAGTCGAACTGAAAAAATTGAAGTAAAGTGAAAAATGATTGAAAAAGAAGATGAAGAGCGAAGATCTAGAAATCTAGAAATCTAGAATCCGGACATAAGAAACCACAAGAGCCAGAAGTTGTCTGTTTCATCAAGCTTTTGAAACAAAACTTAGCCCCTGGGATAGCCTCACTCATCCCAAAACGTCCGTGTTACTTTCCCAAGGTTTTCATCCGTAGCGACCAAACGACGGCCGGTTTGTGTCACGTGATGATCACTGGAACAAAACCAACATCGAGTTGTGAATGCTTCACGATGATGGGGGAATCTCAGTATCGGATTGGGATGAAACGGCCACGTCCCCCAAGGCTTTCGCTCTCCGAGATCTGAGCTCCGAAATTTAATGGGCTCCCGCAAGTGCTGGGATGCCTCTAGGGAATTACACAGCCTGTAGACGGCAATGAGCGTCACCAAACAAACAACTTGAACATACAATGGCGGGAAGGACAGGATCAACAATACCTACCCTTGCGATCCTGAGTATAAAAACCCTACGCGTAGGTATTCTGCAGCGGAGCTATAAGAACACTGGAAATTTTGCCAAACAAACCACGTAGCCCTTGCTGCCATCTACATCAATAACCTGCCTCAATGGAGAATTGCCCAGAACTCAATCGTCCACCAGCTCCACCGGCGCCGCCTCCGTGCACGACGGACCAAGAAATCCTTGACAACATCGACGGCCGCATGCATGGCCCCATTAGCGGATTTATTAAAAAATACTTTGGCCACTTCCAATATGTCCACCGAGATGGTTTCCTGGAAGTTCAGGAAGCCGGAGGAGTTAGGGTCCGCTGTTCTGTTCCATCAGCTACCCCCATCACCCAACAATTTCCTATCATGGCTTTCCGAGTATGTGTCGGGGGAGATTGACGGCGCTCGAGGCTCCTAGCAGGTATCTAGCGGCAACTTGAATGCAGCAACCGAGCACGAGAGTCCCAGTGACGGCGCGCGTCTCCTCTTGGCCGCGCCCACTTCGCCGACCTTCAACGTGCAGACGAGATGGCAGGATGTTCAAGTTATTGGCCAGTTTTATCCCCGTGGCTGTGTTTCTTATCAGAATGGCTTATTAGGTCTCTGCCGGTCCGCACATGAGGTCTTCGCCAGCCAGCCCACGCGGCTCTTCCTGCATGGCTTCTACATACGTGGTTCACTGATCGAACTTTGGGTCTTTGATCGATCTGGCTTATATTGTAGCGACGTCTTCAATATTGAGAAAGACTTCGTCCAATTTCTATCTATTATTCTCAGCTACCAGCAGATGACAGACCAGGACCTAGAGAAATCTGGCATCATTGGGACGGATAATAGGGGCAGCTATCTTAGCCCTGATGATGTGATGATGCTGTCTCTGGGGAAGCTCTATCTCGAGAACCAGCTGATTGCGTCCCATAAAAGATTATTACAAAGAGGTCGAAAGTACGGCATATCTACGTCGAGGTATAAGGTGGGGGACTCACAGAAAGTTCGCAACAACAGACTCTCCTGAGAGTCATGGAAATGCCGACGGACTTGCCGTCTATACAAAAGAAACCAACCGCTACTTTCAAAATCATATTCTCACATACATCATTACTTCCCCTATCAGCAGACCCCTTCACACTTTCCAATCCCACCTTAAGCTGCTTCAAGTATTTCGTGATGCTATCAAGTGTCATCAGTCACTCTACAATGATGCCAAGATACTTCACCAAGACATATCCTCCAGGAACATGATCATTCTAGATAATGAAGATGAAGAAAAGCCAAAGGGTATTTTAATAGACCTCAACTCGACTCCACAATAGAGCTCACCGAGGGGTTAGACCCAGAGCTTAACATTGTTGGCACCAGACCATTCATAGCGATTAGCATTCTAAAAGGCGAATGCCATACTTACCAGCACAACCTAGAGTCATTTCTTTACATTTTCCCATAGGCAATCATTGCAAATCGTACAGAGAAGCTCCCGGAGACAAGCAAGCTTCAACAGTGGAGCGATAGCGACTGGGACGAATTAGCAGCACGCAAGTCTCTTGACATGGATCAGAACGGCTTTTAGAGTATTTTGGAGGAATTCGCTCCCGAATTCTACCTCCTTAAGCTGCTCGCTGGAAGTCTACATCAAGTTCTATTCCCTGTACGGGATGGGGCAATTTGGACAGGGACCGACAGCCGTCGACAAACTCTATCATGGAATGACCTGTGTGTTCGATGAGGCTCTTGCTCCTCAGAGTGGGAGATAGATGTAATCCAGAAGAGAATGTTGTGTTCGGCCCTTCGACTTGATGATAACTTGCCTGTTAATGCGCCAATGTGCTGATGTGGCAAGGCCTTGGGTACTTTTGACGATGGGACTCAAGTAAAGAGATACCGGTACGTTTGGTTCTGGTCAACATTACAGTCTGGCCAGTTTGTGTACGCCATCGAAGAGCTTGACCTCCGTAGCCAAATATTTCCATACCTCGTTGCACGATGGCCCCTTCATCCCATCGTCCTCACTAAAACGGATGAAGTATACCGAGGCTTTTTTTTTTTTTCCATAAATTTTTTTCCCTTCATTTTATTTTCCAGTTTTTTAATAATAGTAGTAAAATGTAAACACTTCCCGGACAAAATTAGGATCATGAAAAAAACTACGAAGCCAGGAAATCACGGTGATCTGCAAACGGGCTTACACTATAACAGCGGCAGTTATACAGGGTGCGAACCTATGGGGTAGCATCCCCTAAAGGCACGCTAGCTATGGAGGAGACCCTATTTCTGGACAACGACGTCGTGTCCAACCTCGCAGAGTGCTACCCACAGGGACCCGTTCGTCGAACCGCCCGGTTCAAAGTGGAAACAAAACCGCGACCATTGGCTTGGGAGAGAAGTTTGCTCGCCCGTTAGGGTGTCCGTTTCCACAACCTGTTCGTCTTGCAGTCGGAGATAGGATGAAACGCTGAAGTTCTCTGATATAGGCTGGGGACCCGACGATAGGCCCGAGAAGAACCAAGGTTTCCATGAGCAAGCCAGACCGGAGTAGGAAAGGACAAGGCAATAATTAATCTCACACGATGTTCCATCGTCCACCTGCTCCGCCGGGAGAGAGGAGGAGAGTGTGTGAGGGAGAAATTAGTCGGCGAGGTGGAGGGGGAAACAGAAGCTTTCACTTATTTTACTTTTCTATTATTTTGGAACCGGCGGAGTCAAGATCGACGCCGCCCAGCCAATGCGGGTCCTCCCAAAATAACGGGAAAATGTTCAGGGATGAGAAAATGCTTGGATTCATTGACATCTAGTGTACGAAGTAAAGCGCCCCTAATATCGGAGTGTGGGTTCCTACCGACGGCCCGCGTGGCGGCGTTCAAAGAAGATTCGACTCAAGCAAGGCACTCATTTCCTATCCTTCATGGTGAAAAACATCAAATGAGTCGCGGCGCTAGTGGCGTTCAACTATGACAGGGAGCCAACTGAAGATCCCGGACGAGTCTTGAGCTTGGCGGCAAACCCTAGTCGTAGTGGTAAGTGGCGCTCCAGATGAGTTACTCTCCTCCTTCGTACGTACGTAAACTAGAGTCGTAGAACCTCCTAGGTTTTATTTAGCCTGGTGTTGGCCGACGATGGGCTCTCACCGTGATGAGACAGCTATCTTCAGATGTATGAGTACCCTGACCTTGACCGGAAAGCAAGGTGGTTGCCAATCGATAGCCTCACCGTTATATGGTCATGCTCAACCGCCGCGTCGTGGCTCTCCCAAGGACCTGGAATGTTATTAGAGCAAGACCCTTGGGCATTAATTACTCGACCTCACACTTTGGCACCAGACAGGGGACCAGAAGAAATATTCAGACCTAAATCCTGCGGTCAAGACAAGCTTTCATGTCTCTCTGGGCAATGATCGACTTCTGCATTGCAGGGTGAAAACCTATCCCCGACAAGGGATGGTTGTTTTCTCTATCATTGCACTCTTTGAAGAGGCTGGACGGGGATACTGGAGATGATAATTTGGCGATTAATACGTATGCTCCAAGTGCAGTGCATGTTACTTTAGACCTCGTACTTCGTACTCACACCCCTAGTAGTGAAAAAAAAGGGTTCAAATGTCCAATATCCCTTTCCACTCAGTCTCCACGTCATTCCACAGGTCGATGACCTGGACCGGCGGCAGGACGAACCTCGGGATCCAGAGCTGGGGTGACCTGGCCAAGCAGCCCTATAATGCTCGTCGTACGACTGTCCCATTGGAAAGGTACTTCGTACGGAGTACCTGTCATTCTTTTAGGGTTGCATTGAACTGCAGCATTCCGGTGCAGGCAGGGATGAAATGTTTCCAGAGGCAGTGTCCTCTGCTGCCAGTTATCGAGCTGGCGACGGCGGTACATCTTGGCCTTTGAACTCGTCAATGTCTCGCCGTCATATCGAGAAAGGAGCCAGTCCATTTGATCAGGGAAGCTGGCTGCATCATGTGCCCAAGTCCCCAAATTCCCTGCGCATTTGCTAGAGAGAAGAAAGACGCAGGAGTAACCACGAGACAAGGCAAGTCCAAATAATAGATGGCCTCTTGGGACTCTATAACGCCTTGAATTCGCTACTTGTTGACTCGGGGTCCACACGCTTGGCTCTTGGAGGCCACACCCTCCCGATCCTCCGCCTTGACCATGTAGGAGACAGAAAGCTGCTTGAGGTTGAGACTCCGATAAGCAACGGCGGCACCGACCCCGGGATCTACGATACGGGAGGCGTCCATGTCATCCGGCCAGGGCGATTGGTCATTGTTCAGTGCTACCGGAGCTTGTCGTTGAGATCTTCGAAAACTGACAATCTCGTGAGCGTTTCGGAAAGGCTTTCTCGGATTGATCGTCGGGAAACTTGAGCCTGGATGTTAGAACTAGAACTAGGTGACTTGGGAATGGAGATCGAACATTGGCAAAGTAAACTTCTGTGCCAGCTTGCCATGAACGCCATGGCTCATAGACCATGTGCTCTAAGCGACAAGGCTTGTCCAATATACGGCGAAATGTTCAAAGCCAAAGCCTACGACGAAGCTGTCGGCGTATGATAAAGCATGAGACTATGTCAACCGGAGGAAGTTCATTGTTGAGGCGCAGGTCGATCTCGGTGAAGAGCTGGATCGCGGTTAGGAGAGGAGTTGTCCTAATTCTTTGGCCATTGACCCGTCCATGCATTGGGTCATGCCATCCGGAGCTATATTCCTCTCTACTGAAGTTGCATCTCCATGGCCGTCGTTACCCGAGGTGAAATGATAGTCCTTGAGCCCGTGGTCAGAATCACTGGGAGAATACGCGTTAAGCTCCAACGTCAAGTCATTTGACGACTTCCAGGTGCTGAGAAGGAAGATTAGTCTCCAGACTCCCTTGCTAACGATGGAGTGAGTTATTTCGGGATTCCAAGGACTCTGACTCCTCCCTCTTGCAGGATCGGCATGTGTATCTTGCCCGCTCAATATCGAGCGAAATATGGCAGACAGTCCCTGGTGAGAGACCATACATTCAAGGTCATCCAGGCAGGGCACCTTCAGCCTCAGTTTACGGAAGTTCTTTCACCTCTATAACGATCTGCCATTCTTTACGGACGGAGGGTGAAGAAGCCCAGCCTGGATGAATCTGGTGTCTAGGAGGTCTGCTATCTTGTCCACTTACAGACGGTATTACGGCGAATCCGAGAGACGGTAGCTTTCCTTTCCAGCTATCGTGCTCGACGTATCAGAGATGGCCGCAGACTGTAGAGCTGGTGGTCATCTCATAATCTATGCCTGCCTTGAGTACTCTCTAGGTTTCACATATCCATCCTATTCCAGAGGTGCTGATAGAATCCTTAGGGTTTGGGCACTAAAAGGACCGGCCTCCGAGTCTGCCCAGACGTCGTGCTGTAAACAAGAGTTTCAGAAAGGTATTTCTACAAATACATTACTTCAAGCTCTATGTCAGGTTTTTTTTTCCCTCTTCTTTTTTCTTCTTCCTTTCTTCCCCCTTCTGTGGTTTTAGTTCTCGGGAGGGGTATGAAGTAGACATGGTGTTAGTTGTAAAGGAACGCTAATTAATGAGAGGACTGTGTTGTTGCGCAGTGAAGATGTCGCAAAATGATCAAGGCGAAATAAATCCATAGAAATCTCCGCTTGTCGTCGCAACGGTGCCGCCACTTGGCCAGCACACCGCCTCAGTATTAATTAACACAGTAATTTGGTGGTAGCCAGATCCACAACCCGCTCCATGCGTTCCTGATCACCGTTGTAGTGCAGCTCTCGGTCGGGTTGGAGGCGGGATGGAGGCTTGGAGCATTTGACCAAGTGTGCTCACCGGCATGTAGTGTAGTGCACTGCACGTCTGTGTCCTCCACAGACAAGGGAGAGCTGAAGATTTGCTGTTGGTCTACTTCGTACAGTGAGAGGGGCGATCCATGTGAAGGCCGTGAGCCGCATCAACCCTTCCCTTCCTTGCCAACCCAACTTGGAGAAGGGAAAGAAAGCAGACGCATAGAGACGGAATAGGGGTAAGATTGCACCGCCTAGCCTGGCTTGTTTTTACTTATATGTTCAGCTCAATTAATAGACGTTGACGTATTATCTGCATGTCGACATGACAGACGGTACGCCATATGCCGTATCACGGATTTCCGCTGGGCGTCGTGCGGTCAGCCCGCTTGTCCACTCCGCTTCTGGGAGTTACGGGGCAGATCTTGCGGCAGGTTTGTTGATACTTCCGCATCTTATAGGTGATATACGAAGTAGGGGTACGCTCTGCATGCACATGGCGCTCTCAAATTAGAGCAAGAGCCCGATATTTGGTTGAAAAACTTGGATGCCCCGCCGGCGGTGATATAGCTTTACAGTTATAGGAGGTGTACGAAGTAAGTAAGCAACGTCAACAGATCAGGGCCAGGCCTCTGAACCCCAGCAAGTGGTCTGTGATGTGTGAAGTGTTCAATACGATTCGTCGACAGTCAAGCCGTAAGAAGCAGGGCGGGGATCTTTCTTCGTTCGGCTTTGTGAAAGGGAACTCCGCCTTCATTCGGATGTCACTTTGGAGACAGCTCCGGGATACAAATCCGGCCGTTGGGTCCTTTGGAGGGGAGCCCATTCTCCTGGGACCCCCTGCTCGAATTTTGAGGGGTTAAGACCGTGCTTATTTCTCTGAGGTGGTGAGAAACCGGGTCGTCTCGTCGATCCCCTCCACTGGGATGGGGACAGGGTCCAGATAAGGCTTGTCGTTTGTTCAATGTTACTTGTACCCCCGTATCCCTGATCCTGGCCTCCAACTTGAGAAGGGCGGCCGGCGGCCGACGAAGGAAGTGGTGAATGGTCAATATTGAGCAACGGTCCAGAACCAGTATGCGACTGGAAATGGACTCCATGG
Organism: Scedosporium dehoogii; assembly: GCA_002812735.1. Taxonomy (NCBI): domain Eukaryota; kingdom Fungi; phylum Ascomycota; class Sordariomycetes; order Microascales; family Microascaceae; genus Scedosporium; species Scedosporium dehoogii. Next base: position 65,850 of record PGIR01000180.1, read on the forward strand.
AGTATTATTACCATATAATATTGGTACAATAGTAAAGCAACCTATAATATAGCCAAATCAAACGCTTGTACTGGGCAGGGACTCTAGAAATAAAACCCCAACAGTCGAGAAATACCTTGGCCGATGTGGTAAATTGTCCGTTCCGGTCAGTTCGCCTCGTATACAAATGTCCAAGCCATCACCCATGTAGGACACTACTTCGTACGAAGTATGCATATAATTGCAAGCGCTCAGCTTCATGGCGCTAACGCACTCGAGACCGATTCCGTTGGATCCATCGAATGCATTATTCTAACAAAGGGATAGATCAGTACATTGTCATACCAGACCATCCAGTTTCTCTTCCCATTGTGGAGCGGTTGCTCGAGGTGTTTTCTCCCCGAGGTCCCCGTTCCAGACAGCATCATCCTATTTCTGGAACCAGGGGGATCCCTGTGACACTTGGCCTTAGTGTACTCGTCATAGTTTCAGCAGTCTTCGAATCTTGGGACGAGGACGATAGTACAGCATATGAAGCATAGCGAGCCTTGCAAAATCCAAGCTGTCTACGAAGTAGGACGACCTGGAGGTTGGGTCTCTGACTGTGAAGATATACAAGCTGAACTCGTAGTAACTCCTAGTAAGATCAGAATTGAGATCAGATCCCGCAATCCCGCAATCTACAGGACTAAGATCTGGCCAATGATCTGGCCAATGACTACTTGTACAAATGACGATCCGCCTTTGCACCTTCTCATCCAAGACCTTATTGGTATGGAGAAGAGTACAATATACCTCGGTACTCCTCCAATAGTGGAAAGGCCAGCTTCGTACATGCATCAATGACCTCTCAGAAAAGTTCAGGTCCTTATTTTGCTAGTTACACTAACAACACTGCGAAAAATACACTACACTATTACACTGCATCCTCCTTTGGTAGTGTGGAGTTGTGTGGGTGGAGCATGAAGCCGACGCCAGCTCACGCTCGGACTGTGTCAAAGAAGAGAACTTGAAGATGAAGACGGAGGAGGGACGGGTGATACCGGCGATGTACAGGTACAGAAACCTAAAGTATTTATATTGCGAATACGGGAGATAAAGTACTTGAAACTAGGTGCTTTATACTTATGCAACCGGCCCCACTGGCACGGACTCGCAACTTCCACCTTCAATCGTCGCCCAGTGTCACTGTCAACTCATCAATCCATCATGTTCTACAGAGCCCTGAATGCTGATCATTCTAGAAGCTCCTTCCAGGATGTTCCAGGGTCAATATTTCATCCAGAAGAAGCCTCCTTAGCCTCTAGCCTGGCTTCGCGGCACCGCCCACCGTTAGCCCAGTTCCGAGGACAAGGAATTGGAATTCCTGCTCCTAGTCCGCGGACCAAGGAAAAAATAAAAACGACTAAGATGAGATCGACAGTTTTGGGAGATGAAACTATCGATGCTAGCTCACCGACCCTGCTGAACTCTGCCTCCACCGCATTCTATACAATAAGGGAGCCAAGGCAAGCTAGCGGAGCAATTCGAACGAGGAGCTCCAGTTCTCATAGCCTCACGGGGTAAAGTGCGCACTCCTCAGACAATGCACCTCTATCCCTACTCCTTCATACAGCCAGCAGTTTCGCCATAATAAGCCCCGTCTCTGGGATGTTCAAATCCACACGTGTATCGCACTGCCCGAAATGGTTTAGTGCCCAGAGAGCATGACCCTTCTGTGGTTCTTACCCTCACGATTTCGTAGTCACATAAACCCGATCAAGATCCATGGCTCGATCGATTTGATGGCTGACTCGTGCATTCCTGTTACTCAACAAGGAGACGTGCAGTCCCATATCGCAAGGGGGCGCAGGATGGGACAGGCCATTTGCAACCCCTCAACAGAGTCTCCTGCATTTGAAAAGTATCAAGTGTGGAGCGGCGGGGAAGCCAAGGTCCTCCTTCTCGTGGTAATACAGATGGTACGCCTTCTGCAACTCGACACACAAGGGAGGAGACAGGAGACATGGGGGGTTTTAGCTGAAAGAGTAAACAAGACGAGAGGAGAGCTAGCGCATGCCACTGCATGGGCTGTTGGATGATGTTCCTCCTCATCCATTGGCCTTGAATCAGCCACCCCGGGATCAACGGCGGCATGGTCTGGTCAAGGTCGCACTCTCCATCGGCGGACGTGCGACGGAAGACGTGCCGGGTCCCTTTCCCACAGTTGGTCGGGTCCGTCCAAGTTTGCAGTTTGTGGGTTTCCCAAGGAGGGTCCGATTTGGACCAAGTTACGAAGTGGTATTTGCGACTGGTCACAACAAACGGCCAAACGTGTTGTGCTCCCCGCTGCCTGCTAGTGCAGCAGTGCATCTCTGTGTGCTGTATGCAGGTATGCGTAGCTAGCAGACGGTAATGTATTGATCGCTGGTCTAGCTGGCCAGCATACGGCAGCGCACTAAACCAGGTCTGACATATTTGGCAGCCTTTGGCCGGGGGGTGGGGGTTGTCACCACTATTGCCTCGTCGATTCATGGAAAGGGTCTACGAAGTATAGTCAACGTCACGCAGGCAAAGACCCAGACGCATCATAACCACAGTGGCGGTACCCCAAGTGGTTTGAGACCGGCAGACCACAGTTGCATCTTGATGCTTCCGTGCTTCTAGTATGTAGCGGCACCTTTTTGTCAAGCAGCCGCCATAAGAATCCGCATTGTCTTTGGCATCTCCCAAGCATAGCTTCTCCATTTCGTCATCCCGGAAACCTTACCTACTTCGTATGAAGGAGGGGGGAGGGAGTCGATTTGCTTCCATTATCTCCCTTCTTCCCCCACCTCACCTCGCCCCGTTCATTCACCCATGCGCGACTCCGCCCCTACTTCAAACCAGGAGATGCCGCAACGAGAATCCGTATGCACGAGACCTATTTGGTGTGTTTTGAAATAATACTCTAAACACATCTAAGAATGCGGGCTTCGACTTTCCGAAAAGCCCGAGGCTGGCTAGGTACGGCTACTTTGTACTTCGTACAATTGTTAAGGTCCACGGAGGGGAGGAGAAGCGACCCACAGGTTAATACTTCGCAGTTCTAACAGTTAAAGATTGATCCTATTGCTCATGAGTGAAGGGGAGTGAAGAAGTCTTCAAAAAAGAGAAGAAACCCCGAGATTGCCTCATAGGTAGTTCTCGCCCCACCTTCATCGCAATGCAATATTCCGATATTAGAACTTCGGCGCTTCATCGGGTTGGATGTCTTGATCTCACTTACTTCGTGCACTCGTCCTGTCTCCGATGTACCGAGGCACACTATTTGATATTACAATTGGATTCCTACGCAATCGGAAAATAAAATTCTTGGTTGCACAGATTGGGACGACATTGAGTTGATCGTCAGTTGCTATTCCGACAATCGCACCTCAGAACTGTACGGTCTGGGGCGGCTGCCTTCAGTTTGACCAGTATGAATCTGGTCACGCTCGTGGGAGTCCTGTCTTCATGAATTTGAGAGTTGGTGTTGTCTGTTTGGTACGAGGTAATGCTGACTTACCACGGATCATATTGACCGGTCCGTATTTGGCTTCAAATGAAATATCAATCTTGCCCAAGATGGCAACCTATTTGCGCACACCGATTTTCCTGTCTAATGAGAAGAAAAGAGGTGCCACACTTAAATTCGACACTATACTCTACTAATAGCACCAACCAGGTAAATAGACAGAAAACGGCAGTCTAGACATGGAAATATCGTACTACAAGCCTGCCTTCGCAGGCCATGCTTGACGGGACCCTGTCCCCTGTCTCCCCCGCTGTGCCCCCCACCCCCCTCCTTCTTCTTAATCCGGCTAGATGGACGGACCCGGAGCTTTCATCTGATGACGGAACAGGGATGAGATTGATGTAGGAATTCCTCCACCAAGTTCCGCTGGGTCGTTCTCTCAAGCTACATAGGTCCTCCATATTACGAAGTACGAAGTACTACGATGTTAATTCTCCAGAAGGGCTGTCGATTATCAACGAAGAATACGACTAGCAGCACTACCAAGACCTCTATCGAAAGTCATGCGCCATCCAAGTTCTCTGTTTAAGATTTGGGGATCCTGATGTACTCTGCACATTGAGGCTTTCCCTTGAAAGCAATTTGATGCTCCCCGCCTCTCGACTTCCAGCTGAGATAAGGTCGATTTGGCAGGACGGACACTAGACCAACAATTGAAGTAACTCACCTTTAGCTGGCGGCCCCCCTACTACCTTTGTACACAAGAACGGCATCTACGCTACGAAATAGGTTCGAAGTACTCCGGTGGTCACGATTGATCAACTCCCTGGCAATGTCGTGAACTGCCGGGTACTTCCTACAAGTAAAGTGCGAAGTATGACATGACCGGCAGGAGCCAAAGAACTAATAGAGTGGAGCCAGGGGTAAGACTCTACGGAGATACACTTGATGAAAAGAGTCTGGGTCCCCACGAGCTAGCTCAGGATGAAGAAGTGGGATGAGGAGAGTGGAATCCACAGATGTAGGTAGAACCGGTGTACATGGCTGTGGAAATAGTGTACATTACCCCAAGTGCAGTCTTAAAGCTAGCTCTATAAATCAAATTTGATGCTGTGTACGCGTAAAAGCCGCAGGAATCTATGAAATAAATTAGCACATGAATAGGTCTAATCTCTTTTAAAATCAATATTGGTAAAGGGTGGATGGCGCCAGAGTCTGTCCAAGTGTTCAATGCTATCGTACCCCATGAACCTTAACTGAACGCGGGAAATCACAATTGCAGCACTTACCACTCGGCGCGTGGTGTCCCAGCTTGACCAATTTTGCCTTCCGCATTTGAGTCCTCTCGTCTCCTCCTGCTCCTTCTACGAAGTGCTAATCAATTTCTCCATCACAGGGTTCTTCGTGTCTGCCATGCCCGCTAAGCCAGAGAGGTTGGATCTTGTATCTTTGTACCTGTCTGGCTGTACACCATACTTCGGACGTAAGAAGTACCTGCTCCGCAATTGTCTACCTGATTCAAGGCACTTTGCTGAGGAAACTACATAACGAAGTGGGTATCATTTGATGCCTGGTGCTTTTGACTTCAAACAGTGAGCAGCAACGATTCTATATTGTGGAAGTACTCCGTACTCAAGAATCCATTGTCCCCTGACCTGTCTACTGATCGGGCTCGTCATGTCTAAGTACTCGATCCAGCACCTGGTGGATGTAAACCTCTAGTTACTTACTTGTATCAAGGATCAATGATCAATCAATTGATGGTGGGGAGTTGGGACCACTGGACTCTCCTGGCTTACTTGGCCGATCTTCGAGTGATACTCGCAGTGTACATCAATGTACCTATACCCATGCCAATGACCATCCCATCCTGTCGTACCCTTGTACTTGACAGTCATTTTGATCGTATCAATCAATAGCACTCATGCCTCCCAGCAAACCCACTGCTCTTTCCGCCGTCATAAGTACGAAGTAATAATCCTAGTATTGATATTGGCTCCAGTCGCATGTACCACCAATAAAAGCCCATTCAAGGGAGCCCGCGACCATCCTCATTAGAGTCGTAAATGTAATTATACAATGTGTCAGTGGAAAATACTACGTGTCCACCATACGACAGTTAGTTCTCAGCTACGAAGCAGCTCTGAGCCAGGGCGGCGAGCTCGATGATGAAGTGTTGAGTCTTGTTAGTCGGCATCAATTCCCTGATCCTCGACTCCTCCACCCTTCCTTCCCCACCAGAACCATAAGAATGAACAACATCCACACCAGACTTGGACCACCCACGGAGACTTCAATGCTCACCACAAAGTACCCTTGACGGGCTTGTTTTTCCCATTGTTGTGATGATGCCCGGAATAGTGATGTATACGAAGTACGAAGTTGGATACTACATGTACATCTGATGTAATCTTGTAGGAAATGGGAGCATTTACCTTTGTACGAAGTATTGATCTGGCTAATACGTGAGAGCGGCAACTCGGGGTGTAAAACTAGCACCCATGCTCTCTGCTAACTTGCTAACTCCGCTTCCCTCCCGGCTCCTGTCCTACTTTAGGTAGGCCGAAACGCTACTGAAGTGCGGAGTCAGTCCACCGTCCGAGTTTCTGTTTCCTGCGAAGTACGAAGTAGTTTAGGAGGCAGTACTAGTTTGCTAGTATGTGCCACATCTGCTCCAGCTTGATGAGGTCTTTCCCTTCAAGACACCGATGCAGCTCACACTACCACATTGACACTTTACCACTTTATCCCATGGCTCCCGCGGCTTAGCTTTCGCATCAACACTCCCAATACTGCCAATACTCTTGTCGACTTCAATCCGCCACAAGCCTTTATCCAGATAAACAACGAGAGGTGCACTCTCCTTCCCGCTTGCATGGATACAAGCCGGAGGCAGTTCAAGACTGAGAAGTACTACTTGTACGCAGCCTTCCTCTAAGACCATCCCCCTAGCAAGCAAACCATTCTGCCTTTGACCCGACCATTGGGAACCTCCCGCCAAGGGTCAGGACCCCGGAACAACATCCGCAACTGCACCCCGGTACAGAGTACATACTTACAAGGCAACTCTCCCCCCTCCGATCCTCATCACACCTCGTGCTCTATTCCAGCCTCTTCCACACACCCCTGGGAACCTGCACATCTCTTCCTCATTCTTCCAGCCCTGCGCCAACCCTAGCATGTTGTGTTTATTCCCTCCCAGTGAAAGATACGCGGCTTATTGAATGGTGCGTCCCACAGAACTAGCCATCATCCCGTCCAAGGAAATCTAGCCGTATTTCATTTCCATTCCAAGCCACGCCCGGGTAAGTTTCAGTCCCCCCCAGTCCTCTCTGGTCGATCTGGGAGATTTCCGTCCGTCCATATCCATTCACCCACTAGTTGCACGCCCTCGAAGAAAGACCTGGTAACAATGCAACGACCCAACAGCCCAGCTCCTTGCTCCCTAGCTCTTCGTGCGGCTGTTATATGGACGGCCAAGTCTTACGCCTGACCATCCATTCCTGTCCAACCAGAGGCTTGTTGTCCCTTTGGATCCCAACTACATACGAAGTACAGTTGAGTGGCCTGGTCGAGACCACGTAGATTTCTCGCCCGAGTTCCTTGCCCGCTGTGGTCTTCTGAGCCACGACCACCCAGTCCAACTCTTGGTATTCCTGTCAATAGTCTCGTTATTACCTTCCATCCCAGTCCTCACTCAGGGTCCCGGTGAAATTGATCCGTCCTTCAGCCTCATTTATACATTCTCTGCCTCCTAACCGCGACTCTGTAAGTCTTGCTGCCTCTACTTCGTACCTATCTTATATGCCCAGGAGGTCTATATCTCGTGGCTCATATAACCCCAGACCTAGGTTCACACCATTCCGTTCTTGTCACCAATACTAGACCTAGACCACAAGCCAAACCGACCTGCGAGAAATCTCCCTCAATCGGTGATTGACAATAAAGTAGTTACCCCTTACGCACAATATATCGGGCCCTGATCAGTTTCCCGTCGTGACGATATCTGGAAGGCGACCCTCTTTCTCCCCCCGCTTGACCCGCACTGATCTGCGCACATTATTTTCGGGCTTGTGTGATAGTAATGGGGAGGTGGCACTTGGCAACTAGCTCTCGCATTTCTTAGGTATGTGTCTGCATTGTCTGCATCCTATCTTCACCCTTCACCCAAGAGAGCCGCTCTCCACCAAACCAATCGTACCGGATCATACAGAGTCGTGATATCCTCTCTGGCCATTGCGAACTACGAAGTAGCAGGGATTTCGGTTACATGGGGTCGACGATAAACAAGTCTTGTACTTCCCTCCTGGGGGCTTTCTGTTTGGCAGTGGGGCAGCGGATGTCCCATGGTTCCTTCTATCGATGCTACTATTTATCGTCCGCTACCTCCCCGCAGGCTAATGAGATACCTCATCTAGCTTAATCCCACCATCCTTTCGACGAGCCACTAGGTATTGCCTGTGGGCCATCTTTATCTTGGACGTCACGCCAGTTTCAAGCTCGGATATATCTATCATCTCCAACTAAGTCCAACGCACTGAGCGGCTGTTGGGTTGTCTACCGCCTTGAACAGAAACCTTAGCTACGCTGTTCTCCAACCACCAGCTTCCTGCCATTGGATCACTCCGCCCCCACGGCAAACCTGCCTTCCCCGACACTTTCATTTAGCGCCGACTCCAACTAACAAGCCCGAGGAAGCCGCACTCTCGATGTAGAGAGGGAGCACATCGAAGTTTGTCGCCTGTTTAATCTCTTTAACAACGCCGCCACCTAGTGCCTGCGTTCCCATTCCAAAAGGCCCTCATCCGTGAACCCGACATTTAAGGCATCTCTGCCGCCTCATCTTTGAAAGGAGCAAATCCATTAGTTTTCCGAGACGATTCGTGCGGGTACGATCCTTGGCCCATCTCCCCGCGGAGCATGCCAGATCGCGACGAGAGCAACTCAGTGCTTTGTCCAACAGTTAGTCGATCTCTAATTGGCGGTGCGAAGATTGTAGTTCGAGGGGAACGGCTGCCACGAGAGAGGCTATTGGGGTCCGCGGTACACCCACATTCGCCATGGGAGACTTCCACCACCACCAGTTCCTGACCTCCATGGTGGGCGGTCAGCCCAATCCCAACATCATGGCCCAGGAGGTCCACCAGGCCCATATGCCCGGTGTAGTACCTTTACCGTCACCGCCTGTGGCAGCGCCTTTCTCCGGAATCGGATACTTCACTGCTTTCCACGATCCGTTGATGTTCAGCGTTCCTAAAACGCAGCGGAGCAGGCGGAAATCTACAAGCGGACTAGACACCGTAAAGCACCGGCGAACGAGGTCCGGTTGTTTCATGTGTAGGAGCCGGCGTGTAAAGGTGAGAAATAACCTCGGGATGCCCAGTATTGACTTTTGCATCCATCTAACTATCGAATTCTTGTAGTGCGACGAAACGCGGCCGATCTGCGAACGTGAGATTTACTTTCCACTTGCCACCTATGTTTGCGCGCGTGTATTGGGGATCACTGACGAGATACAGGATGCAAGAAAGGAAACCGAGAATGTATTTACCCCGATCACCCTTCGTCTAAAGCGCCCGGATCGCAAGCTTCGGCGAAAGAGAGCCCACCACCCGCACCGTCTCAGCAAGTGGCTAGCCCCGAATCTTCAATAGGCGGTGACGAAGCAGACACGGAAGCAAATGTTAAACTAGAGCCGATTCTCGACGAGGAGGAGGAGGCGGAGGATTCGGAACAACCCAACTGGAGATACACTTCATCTCAAGGACCTAGCGGAGCAGGGTCACCCAACCTTACAAAATCCAGCACGCGACATAGCTCTGAGACCCCTTCTATGGAAGGCAGCAAGAGCTCGCCTGCAGGTTCACCAGCGACATCGAGTACCGTGACGTTGAACGCCTACCAGTCCGATCCAGCTCTCCACGTCACCAACACCCTCGCGAGTTGGTCTCACCTGCCGGCTGACTTCCAATATTACCTGAATAGCTTTTGCGAAAACATTACTCATTACCACTACTGCCTTCCAAACGACCCGGACGCATTCTTCCCGTCTTTGCTACTCAACGTCGCCCTCCAGAACGAGGCTCTACTCAACGCTGTTGTGGGGTTCTCCGCCTACCACGAAACACTGAAAAAACCCGATGCCAAGGTTGAAGACTTCTTGAAGTATTATAACAAGAGTGTCACGCTACTTCTGAATTCTCTGCAGAGGAAGGAGCCACAAACAGTGGCAACAATCGTGACAGTACTGCAGTTAGCTACGATAGAAGTTAGTCTTGGCTTTGTTCTCTCTCTCTCCATGTAGCGCCATGAGCGTTTTCACGCGTTTTCACTTCGTTGCATCCGTATCATGAATCTATGCTTACCTACTCTGGCAGGAATATCTCGGAGATTGGATTAACATTATGGGTCATCAGAAAGCTGCTCTACAGATCCTGATGAATCTGTTTACCCCCGAAACGGTAATGCTTTCTCCCGTTAGCCGAATGGTCCTGGCTTGGTATCAGCGCTTCGACGTCTTCGTCGCGGTGATGGGAGGATTCAAGACTGCGCTTCCGCGAGAGTGGTTCACGGCCTTTGTCGATTTCTGCCGAGAGAAGGTTGCTACCCACCCTCAGGAGGTTGGGTGGAGGTTAGAGGAGGGCTCCGCATTCTTACGGCTTGTCTCGATGGAGATGTCGATGCTTTACGCTCAGGGAAATCGAAACGAGATATCCCCTGAAGGGTTCAGGGCCGAGCACGATCGTATATCGAGAGTCTTGGAAGACTGGAAGGCGAACATTGACCCTGCACTCACGAATCCGGCGTTCTCCGTGACATCGTTCCCTAACCAGTATCCGTTGGATCCAGAACGCGACATAGTCAACCCCTATGTGCCTGGGACCCTGTACGAGCAGCCTCTCGTTTCTACGACTCTGCTTACATCGGAGTGGCACTCCATTAACGTTATGCACAAGTGCCAGTCCCCGACAACCCAAAGGGAGCAACTATACGCGGAACTTCGAGAACACTCCTATGCCATTTGTCAGGTTTTTGAGGCGGTCGAACGCTGGCCGAAGAGTCCAAAGGGCGTTTTGATTATGATCGAGGCCTGCATCGCCATATCAGCGCTTTTCTTGCCGCAAGATAGGAGACATCACAACTGGATCCGCCGCAAGTTCGCTCTCATGGAAACATTAGGGTAAGCCGAACGTTACACATTCTCTGTCTCAAGGATACTCTTCTTACGTAGTTCCTCCCACTCCCGAGGGCCTAACGCTAACGTTGCTTGCTTAAAACTACAGGTACATTCATCCTCTAACCTTACGTTCCAAGATGAGCGAACTTTTCCGCGAGCCATCCTGCGTCCGGTGGTGGTTACCAAACGACGAAGGCTTCACGCCGATACTGCAAAGCATCCGGACATTTGCCGACGAGCGCAACGCCGTCGCCGTTTCGGCGCAGGTGGAGAATCTGAGGGAGGTACGGCATGTCTTTGCCAAGATGCAGTTGTCGGATGATACTGAGGGTGATGCTGCTGCTGCTGCAGCGGCGGCTGGCGGTTCTGGTGGCGGACCGCCTAGACTCCCCGGGATGGGGAGGTAAAGGGCGAGGGTGACCCAAGGAGGTTGATTGTATTTATTGCATCGCTGTATATGGAGGCGAGTTGGGTAGGTATATTGAATTGACCATATAGGCTGCCTTGCGCTCGAACGCAAGGCGTGTGCCTGGGTTGATGACTTTGGACTCCGACTTTCGCGTTCGCGCTCAATGAACACAAAGCTGAAGCGCCCGGTGCAGAATTCACGGCAATCTAGAGGACGACCTGCGGGACATATCAACTGATTATTATTACAATGGGTTTACACTCAATCTACAGCTTAAGGTTCCTTCTTTCCCCGTATCCCTCCATGACACAAGATCCCCAAAACCCCTTCCCTTTTTTTATGCAACCTGCATGCCTTTTTTTCCCCTTCCGCGCTGCGTACCAGTGGGCTACTTTCTAGCGTCATGCCATAAGTACGGCACTAGTTTCGCCCGATCCTACTGCCAGCCCAGGGCGTAGTGTTGCGGAGATGGGGCATCGCAGCAACCACACGAGGCAGACACGGACGATGATGATGGCGCTGCGAGTCAAGGTGGCGTCTCGAATACCTACTCCGCCACATATTGTTTGATCGGGAAATGCGGGCGCGAAGGGAAGAAAAAAGGTTATTGCAAAGTTGCATGGGAGATAGCGTCGGTATCCTCAAATGAAGTGCTGGTTTCAATGCTAGCTTCCGCGCATTGTGTAGGTGGTCGTTTACTCCTTCTTTTCCTCAGCAGGCTTGGTCTCGGTGCCTTCAGCAGTCTCAGCCTCCTCCTCGGAAGGCTTTTCAACCGTGTCCTTCCGCTCATCGGCGGCTTCAGTTGCCTCAGTGGGTGCTGGTGCGTCAGGTTCTGATAGAGGGGTGCTCTTCTCCTCGGCCGGCTCGGGGGAGGTCTCTTCCGTTGATGTAGTCACGTCCGCAGACACCTCTTCTTCCTGCGCAGTGTCCGTAGAGGGAATCTCACTTGATTCTGCGGTTTCCTTCTCGTCTGCTATAGCGGATGGTGCTTCCCCCTCAGCTTCGGTCGATGAACCATTTTCCTGAGATGCCACCGGCACAGATGTCTCCTCCTCACTTGATGCTTCGGGTTCGGCGTTCGCAAGGGGGGCAGCCTGTTCCTTATCTTCACCACTCTTCACCGGAGCTGCAGTAGATTCGGCAGTGGCAACCGTAGGGGTCTCAGCCTCCACAGATGGCGAATCCACGTCCACAGACTCCGTCGACTCCTGCATCACAGAATCCTCCACAATAACTGGAACCTCCTCGGCTTCAGCCTCGGCCTGCTCCAATACTGGCTCAGCGGACGCCGCCGAGGCGATGTGCAACGCTCTGGCTCTCGCCGCAAGTTCAGCTCCCTCGTCTTCGTCCGCTTCAATGACAGTAGTAACAGCGCTTCCAGTCGACGGGCTGCTGCGGATATGGCGTCTGGTGTTCGTCCTTCCAACGGCGTGGTCGTCTTCGGCGCGTGGCGCGTCATCCGTTTTCAGGAAAGCTTGGCCCCCGGGGAAGACTCCTCCAGTTGGTAATCCACTCACAGGTGTTGCCTGCGCCTGCGCCTGCTTATCACTAACTGCGCTCAATTGCGAGGCCTTTTCCGGGTCCAGGCCCTCGGCTTCGGGGGGAAGCTTGTAGGTCTCGCCGGGGAGAAGGTCGTACATGTCGCATACCGTCTTAAAGAAGACGTATAGGCCGGTTTCCCTCTCGACGGACCAGAAAACGCTACGGTGCTGGAACCAGGCGTGGGCGAAAATGCGGTGTAGCCGGCGGAAGACATTGACGAGGTTCTTCATGGCGATGTTCTTGTTATGGGTATCGGACAGCGCGACGAAGCGGCTCGGGAAGATCTTTTGGTCGGTCACGACGTTAGCGGCCCAGTCTAGCGTGTGACAGCAGTAATCGATGGCGCAGCAACTCTTGGGCTGTTCGTGGACGGCGCAGAGGAATTGCCACTCTGACGCTCTCATCTCGGGACATGTAGAGGCGCTGCATGGTGGGGTATCGAAGAGGAATCCGATAATAAGGCTATTGCATTGCGAGATTAAAAACCGGCAGAGCTCGTAGAGCCAGAGAGTGCGGTCTGTAGAAGGGGGTGGAGTTGCGAGCTGGACGGCCGTCGATCGAGTGATGGGTTGGGTGCGGCCTTTGCTGTGGTGGTAGTGCAGCGCTGCGAGGTGTTCTTGGAGTTGGAAGGCAGAGTCGAGCTGTGCAGAGGAGTGTGAGTTTAGGATCCGTAAGAAGAAGTCAGAAAAAATCGCTTAGAGAATTGAATAGAAACCTCATAGCAACAAGGAAACACACCTCGCTCAAGGGCATCAATGGGGGACCAGCTGCCATGTCCGCAGCTTTAGTGCCGCGATGGATCCTTCGTTTAGAGCTCGTTTCCAGTATCGCCTGCTCGATCTGCGATGCTTGGCGGTTTGCGGCCCCATTGCCAGAGGGAGAGGCTGGCCCGATCTGGATTTCCGCTGTGGGAGGCGGGCTGGGGAGCCGCGGTGAGCTGGGCGGCATCGACATGATAAAACGAAGAGTCTCGGGGCGTTGGAAAGTGTTTATTAGCGAAGGATGGACTCGGATTATTCAATTCGTAAGCGCTGATGGCTGGGTATCGTGATGATGATGAGGCGAAAGGAAAATGCAACGGCAAACCGGGCTGGAAGCTGGCAGCAATGCAGGATGTTGCCAGGCAAGACGAGGCGAGACGAAAGCCGCGTTGAATTTAGCGCCAGGAACGATGAGCAACAGCACGAATTGGCGTGGGAGACTGGTTGGCTTAGTCAGCGACGACGTCGCATTCAAGTTGAGGACAATCACCCCTGCCTCAAACATCAGATGGGAGAGTTTGGTGATGGCAACAGGGAGAGAGATCAGAGTCTTTTAAATATCAGCGACCCAAAAGACTCGCGCAGTATAGGGGCCGTTCAGACTCTCGCCTGGGGACCTATCTTGCTGGCGTTGGGCACGAAAGTTCAGGGGAGCCACAAGCAATGTTCTCGAGCCTCTGTACATCCGCCCTTGATGTTCTCGCCAAGCACAACAGGTTCGTAAATGTTTATCCAGGTTGAGGGCGGGAAAATTCCGGTTAGACTCAAACGATGCCCCGCTAACATGAAGAAGCAAAAAGCTACAATTGTACCTCTGACGACCTCCACCATCCCACATCCGGTGGTGGGGTTGCTGTATTTGAATGTTCCCAGGAGAGGTCGCCACCAGACGAAAGAAACAGCTCCAGTAACAATATAAACTAGTCCTTTGTTGAAGAGGAGATCGCCATATCGCAAAGACTGAAACCTTCGAGATTGACACAAGCTTCGACATAAAGACTGCAAATTCGATCGTTGTCAAGCTTCAGCCGGATTTCCAATCATGGATTATGAGGATGATGCGCCACCAGAGCTTGTCGACCTCGCTGGAGACCACGAGATAGAGCAACAACAGGAGGAACCAGAAGAAGAGGTACCCTTCAAGGTTCCAATTACTATAGTAACAGGTACTACTAAATGTTCTTGTTGGATTTATAGTGAGGATGATATTTCTCTAACAAGATGAAAGGATATCTGGGTGCTGGCAAGACGACTCTGCTCAATTATATCCTGACAGCGCAGCATGGCAAGAAGATTGCAGTAATCATGAATGGTGAGAAAAAAATCAAGAAACAGCTTGGGTTTTGTATAAGGCGGCGGGGCATCCTATGCTAATTACCAGACTGCATTCAACAGAATTTGGTGATTGTAGGTTACCAGATCCATGTTACACAGTTGAGCACATGAGCTAACTCTTGTACAGCCATGGATATTGAAAAGTCCCTTACTGTCAACAAGGGAGGTGAGCAGGTGGAAGAATGGCTGGAGGTCGGCAATGGCTGCATTTGCTGCTCCGTCAAGTAAGGTCCCTAAATGCCAAATATTCTCCGGGTGCCGAGACTGACGGGAACAGGGATTCCGGCGTCAACGCCATTGAGTCCTTGATGGCGAAGAAAGGTGCCTTTGATTACATCTTATTGGAAACCACCGGATTGGCCGATCCGGGCAACCTTGCGCCCTTATTTTGGGTTGATGATGGCCTAGGAAGCAGCATATATCTTGATGGCATAGTGACTCTAGTTGACGCCAAAAACATTATTCGCAGTCTGGAAGATCCACACGGGCAGGTGCAAAATGAAGCACACGAAGACACCCATGGACCGCTAATGACGACGGCACATGTGCAACTATCCCACGCCGATGTCATCGTCATCAACAAGGCCGACTTGGTAAGCGAGGAAGAGCTTGAACTCGTGAAGGAGCGCATCCAATCTATCAACGGCCTTGCCAAGCTTCACGTCACGGAGAGAGGGGCTGTTCCTCAACTTGAAGGTTTCCTCTTGGATCTGCACTCTTACGACCGAGTTTCAGACCAAGATCTCCGCGACAAAGGCCATAGCCATCTAGATCCGGTACGCTCTTATTCGGCCCTCGCAAGAAGTGACAGCCTTATACTAACATGGCCAATAACAGACTATCTCGACGCTTACCGTTCCGGTCCCCGTACTCTCACCAGAACAATTGGACAAGGTGGATGTTTGGCTGAGGTCGGTGCTTTGGGATTCCGAGCTTCCTGGCTTCCCCTCAGCGGCACCATTCGAGACCCATCGATTAAAAGGTCGACTAGTCCTCAGAAACGGCGCTGTCAAGATGGTCCAGGGAGTGAGGGAGATATTCGAGATTCTAGATCTAGAAAGGAACGGCCAAGATCCAGGCTTGCAAGAAGGCAAGATTGTTGTGATTGGTCGTCACTTGGCGCCGGAGAAATTCGAGAGAAGCTTCCGCAATGCGATAGACTGAAAGCAAGGGCTAAACGGGCATTGGAGAAAAGAATCTTGAGCATTCCTCGCTGTCATTAAATAAATCGAAGAAGCCCAGACAATTATCAAGCCATTCGATGATGGAGGCTGTCCCTTGGCGCTCTGAGCTGTTTTTCTCATTTGGTGATCCCAGAATTTCCGTCCGTATGCAATTTTTAGCAGAGAAAAGGGAGAGAGTCCCTTGCCGCTCATCACCCTTGCATTCTCTAGCTCATGAAACAAGCCAACTGGTCAAGATTATATGGATGGGATCGATGAGGCCGCTTAAAAGTGAAGGATTATTGTCATGCCATAATAAGTAATATACACGACGCACGGTCTCCGTATACCAACTGCCAACAGATGTTGACACGAAGAGTTAATGTTTGCCACCTGGCATTGCCTTGCAGAACTGACGAGGCCCTGAATGAACGTTCGTATCCAAAGCCTTCTCTTGACGACATCCAAGAGGATCACATACTTCAGCATCGCCAACACGCACGTCTGGACAGCTTCAATCTCCCCGACAGAAATCTACCCCACGCCTTGCACATACCGCGACAACATCGTACGCGCCTATTCTCGAGATCCGGCATTTGCCGAAACCGAAATCAATGATGAATCGACAAGGTAGGACCCGATACGCTTGCCAAGCTTGCTTCTGTTCATGCCCTCCGCGCCCCGACAATTCTGTTTGCCCTTTCAAAAGCCCGGTCGAAAACACAATATTCGCATCATTCTCGATAGCGCGGTGTTGTTACTCATGTTATACCCCTTGCGACGACGATGGCTCTCGAAATGCCTGCGAGATCGACCTGCGACACCCGCCACTGCGTCAGATCCAGCTGTTTGGGGCCCAACACAATACGCCATAGCCTTCCTTGAAATGAAACTCCTCGGTCATTCCCATGTCTGAGGTAGTTGCCATTCTCAGGCGATCTGGTTTCTTCCAAGCACACTTGTGCCCGAAGATTTCTCCTATCAGTTGAGCATCTGAACTACTGTAGTAACGGTGTCCTTTCCGCTGTGTTGCTATCGTCGGGGCCCGCCGCAAAGCTATTCCTATCTATTCCCTCCGATATTTCAAAATTCCCGATTCAAAAATACCGCCCTTGCATACACTCATATGGAGTAACGTTTGGGAGCTAACGACGCCTCTATCAGGAGCGGTACCTCAAACAATGCGCGGGATACCTACTGGGTTTGGGGCCCAGCAACAACCTCAACAACCGGGACGAACCGTATCGAACCGGATACCGAATGGTGGAAAACTAGGTAGGGAGACCTGTGTGCCAAGTTGGGGCGACGGCCTGAGCACGTGGTTGATATTCACGCATCGGTTCTAGGAAATAATGGCTCCGGATGGTCAGCGTTTGGTGGCGGTATTTCGATGGGCGCCGGGCTTCAAAATGCTCACCGTCAAGCGGGAGCTGGAAACCTGAGCTTCGCGCAGAGCCTACTCGCCTCGCAGGTACCTGCGACTCCACTCGACTTATCGTGGGTTTCTTTTTTCCTTTTCTCTCTATTTTGCTCCGTTGTGAATCACTCAAGCACCCATCCCGCCTGCAAGAGCTCATCTCCCCCACCCTCCCCTCCTTCCTTCCCTCAATGTTACAAAGTAACGACGAGAATCTTTTCCCCATCCCCCCTCCAACACACATACACACATACACACATTGATCAATACTCTCTTCTGCACACTCACTTCTCCCTTCTCCCCTCTCGTCGACATGCGACACCTACCACTATCACCCACCCCTCCTCTCTACCTTTTCACTGTTTTTTTTTTTTTTTTTTCCATATCTGTTTCTTGC
>PGIR01000181.1:0-82833 GCA_002812735.1 Scedosporium dehoogii
AAAAAAAAAAAAAAAAAAAAAAGAGAAATCATATATTACAAGCATATGTGAAACTTGTAGCGACACTCCGAGCCGCCGGTGTCTTTCAAGCCGCGAAGTATCTACTTTCCATGTCGGGTAGAGACGCAGCGGATACTTGCATGATATCGCCACTTCGACGCCCTGTGCTCACCGTACACCGTACCCAGACGAGGCAGACCGGAAGGCGTAGTCTCCGTTCCGGGTTCTCGTGGCCACTCTCTCCGGAGGTAGTGGTGACCTTGTACGAACCGCAAGCCTCACTTGTACTCCGTAACTGATCGTTTTGCCCCTGGACCAATCATGGAGATGAGGCTGCCAAGTCTAGTTTGTACTCGCCATAGGGATATTCATGATCGGTGAGCGGTGTCACACTGCAATTCTAATTCTCTGGTTCACCGCATCCATGCCAAATCTAGGCTAGCCATCAAGACTAGATGTCAGCTTCTCGATAGATGTGCCGATGGCCCGTCGCAGCCTTCACATACGAGGGAGAGTGGGAGAGCAAAACCCGTACGCTGCAGCATCATTCGCAGCATCATTCGTGACACAAGCACCAAAAGAAGAAAAAATTCGTCAACTTTCGAAGACCAAAAGTATTACATCCATCTTATGTTTTTCTTTTACCCTACCGGTTACCGCAAAGATGCACATTGTAAGACCATCATCCCGAGCCAGTCATCTTTCAGACCATCTCCCCACCTCCAGGCTGTGCCACAAACAGATCCACACACACATACACACTTGACTTTTCCAAGTTCCTGGTATCGTAAAGCAACTGATCCGCCTCAAGTCCCCGAGGCTTTGTCTACAAAGTAATCCTCTCCAACGAATAAGACGCCACCTTCTGACTGATGAGATGCCCAATCTCTCGCTGCGACCTCTTAACCACCTCACCACCAGACACCACCTTCTCCTTCGCCACAGCCTGCTTAGCCTTGAGCCCAATGGGCAGCATGGCAAACTCCGCCCGCTGAAGCTTAGAAACCGCCGCGGGGCCGTGCTCCCGCACCGAGGTCCCGTACCGGACGACCTCGCTCAGAAGCCCGTTCAGCTGAACCGCCTCCTCCAACCCTTCCAGCGCGGCGCTCACCTCGAGCTTCAGCGCCCGGAGAAAGTCGCCCGTCTCGGACTCGACGTCCGACGAGAGCGAGTCGTTGAGGAGCCATCCCGTGGGACCCACGGCGTCGACGCAGCGCGACAAGAGGTTCGCGATCAGACAGATGCTATCGTCCGGCGGCGCCTCCGGCTGCGTCTGACCCGCCGCGCATCCGACGTCAACGTATCTCGACGTCCAGGATCCCCGTACGAGTTCCGCGCGGAGGAGGAAGATGAGCGAGAAGATTTCGTCGGCCTTGAGGCATGTGCGTAGCGCCTTGACCACCGTCTGGGAAGAGTGCGTGCCGAGCTTGGCGAGTGCCGCTGTGAGGCCGTTTGCGCGCGTGCTGTTCTGGTCGCCGAGGTGGTATTCGGTTGCTTGGATCTGTCGGTCGAGCTGGTCGAGTTCCATCCGTATCTCCTCGTCCTCTTCGCTCTCGTGCGCCTCCTGGGTTAGGAACTTTGGCGGTGACTTGAGAGAGTCCGTCACGTAGTCGAGACTCCTCATGATGGCGCGGATTCCCATGAGCAGCTCGGGGGCCCCAAGTTTGGTGACTAGAATGTAGTTAACGAGTAGTTCCAGAGTCGGGTCAACCTCTGCTAAGCGTAGGGCGAGACCCTCCGCGAGGACGGTATCTGACAGCTCCGGCCCCAGGTCCAATCCCCTGAAGGCCGCCCGGATGTTGCTAAGCGTAAGATGTCCCGCAACGATGAGGTAGATGAGGACATTAATGCTTGCCAGCGCCAGTTTAACCGCGCCATCAGCATCTTCGCAGTTAGGGTCCAACGCAAGTACTCGGCCAATAGCGTAGAGCACCCAGCGGCGATCGACAATCGGGTAATCGGAGGGATTTGAATGCCACGTCCAGTCGGGAAGGGATTTGTTCTCTGTTCCATTTTCCTCGTCCTCGTTCGTCGCCAACTCAATCATGAACTTGCTGGCGAGGAGTTTTTCGAATTCGGCTAGGTTCTCGTCCGCCAAAAGCGCATCCGCCTTATCCATCTCCTGTATACATGTCGACATGTAGCTGCCTGCTATGGAACCGGGGAGCAGTGTCGATAGCGCGGATGATCGCAACTTCTTGCCGGGCCTGGCGGCAGACACAGGGATATCCTTGGGCGCGCCCTTTCCGATGGAATCGATGAGGAGGCCATCGGCATAGGAACGCTTGCCTCCGGACGCAGGGGGGTCGACCTGCACAGCAACCAAAAGATTATCGTAGAGACCTACAGCAACATCGAGGCGGCGGAAGTAGGTGGTAAGGGTATACGCAGACTTTGATTGCTCGCCGACATGCTTCAAGGTGATTTCTGACAGGTCTAGGGGGGCGGTGGCTTGGAGAGAGTGGAAGGTCGGGTTATATAAGTTGAGGTGGGTAGGAGAACCGGCCAAGATCGAGTGTCCGGAAAGTCGGAGATACGACGTCGCGGCTTGCATGTTGAGGGTGTGTCGTACGGTAGAGATGGCGCTAGTGATGTTGTAGACTACCAGAGTGCTATCCCGCAGCTCAAGCAGCGAGCCGGATGGAAGGTGAAGCTTGTAATCGTAGTGTGTCTCTGCATTCGACGTTGGCTGGCTGGGGATCGGCGTAACGTGAAGTTGCAGCATATGCTGCATCGAGGCCGTGGAATTGTCGGATGGCAGGATTCCTAGGACTGACAATTGCCTCTCCTGCACGCCATTTCTCACTAGATGTGAGACGAACACAAGAGTGTCGGGTTTAGCTTCACTAAGTGCCAGGCTTTGCGGGAAGGCAGCCGCGAAGGCATCAGGCCGGCCTTCAAAAATGCCATCAATGACATCCGCTGCAGACGTCATGGCAACGAGCTCAACGCTGTACTCGGAAACCGGTGTTGACATCTCATCTCGTGAAAGTTTGCTGGCGGATTCCTTCCACCTCTGCTCAAGAGATTCAGGGTCCAAGGAGATAACGTCGCCATTGGCGCAAATAATCAAAAGATTTCCCACAAGGCGATGCGCGTTTTCGAGCCCGGTGGAGCTAGTAATAGAAGGAGAGATCCCGATATAGCAAATGCGGGAGGATGTCTTCAGGTGGCGCGTCTTGGAGCTAGATGTGGTTTTACCGGCACTGTCGACGATGTCCCTAAACAGCATGATTGACTGACCCGTCGAATCTCGGGTCGCAATATATGTGTAGCGCGCGACACCTTGACCTTTAAGAAGACGTATCCTCAGAGATATCGGTGAGCAAGTAAAGGTTTGCTGGGGAGGGATCGGATACGACGTGATCAATCTCGAGGCCGAGACCTGAAGAAGTGCCATGTTAGCAAGGATTGTGCCTGTCTGTCTGAAAAAGGGGTTCAGCATTCCATACATCGTAGAGATTTGCAGCCTCGCCATTGATGCCAACGACAACCTCCGGCCGTTTCCTCTTTCCATGACTCGGGTGGTGGCCAAAGACCTCGCCAATCACATAGGATCCCTTCGTTTGCCCCAAAGGCCGGGGGAGCTCGGCGAGCACGTATGGCTTCTGTATCTTGTAATTGGCCGACATGGTGACTGGCTAAATTTGACTCTGTATCAACCTCAAGAATAGGTCGGATTCGAGATCAAAAACAACCGGTGATGTTAGACGATGTCGGGGGCAGCAGATGAAGCCGCTTGACTTAGGGACGCCGCAACGAAATAGCGACCCAGAAAGAAGGGAAGAAAAAAAAAATTCTGAGGAACTGGACTGGCAGCTGGCAGAAAATGTTGGAGGGGCGCTCACCGCCTTTGGGGTACAATGTATAAAGTACTTCCCCAACCACGCCGTGCACAGACCCGAGTTTTAGTGGGGTCCAGGCCTTCTGACTTCGCTCTCGCTCCTTCCCTTGAAACTCAAGTCGCGTTAGTAATAATTGAACTTTGGAGACGCGACTCGACCCGCGATTTGGATCACGAACAACCTCACTTCCAACACTCGAAGTCCTTTCCCGCCCGACTTATATGCCCCTTTCTCAGGAGAACTGTACTCACCTTTGCTTGTTGCTTTCCAGCTTATACTAGTCCTTTCCCTCCCCTTTTGTCTTTATTTTCTCTGAACAATGCCCCTGTTCCCTCCCTCCTAGCAGCCTGGTCCTTCAATCCTGTGTCGGTGTGTCTGAGTAGGGTACGGCTTTATTACTTCAACCACAATGATATGCCATCTTGACAGACTGTGTAATACTGATGGTGCTTGTGACTTCTTTTAGGATACCCCGAACCTCTACAAATGACTGCCCTCACCTGCCCTGCTATGATTTCCCCAATGGCTGAGGAACAGCCACTAAAAAAGCTACATCCCTTCTTCACTGGAGAAAGACCCCCGACTCAGACATTTATATCCCAGAATGGAGCTCCCGTGGACATAACCCCAAATGAACCTATGGAAACGACTCCTGATGTCACCAGTGACAGCACATCGAAAGGGACCCGACCTCGGAAGCGGAGGAAAACGGATGCTGGAGACAAGAGCACGGAGGAGAAGGGTCGTCGGACTCGGAGGAAAGTGACGGGTTCTTTGGACAGCGCAGCAATTGCGAGCATAGGATCGAACAACCCCGAACCTGGTGCAGTCGTGTCGAATCTCGTGTGCAACATAGGCCCTGATCCAAATGCCATTCCACCTACGGAGCTAGACTCGACCATCCCCCCGAACGTGCCCTGCGAAACCCTCTCCAACCCACCACTGAATGCCACTCCCTCGACAGAAACCAAATCGTCCAAAAAGATCATCAAGTTCAATCCGAAAACGGGAACGTTAGGCTCTCCTCCCAAGCCGAAACCGAAGTGCGAGCCCGTCGTGCCCGGTGCATCGGATCCTTCCTCAACGGCCCGAAAGGGCAAGCGGAAGAGTCTCGTGGTACACATTAAGTATGGACACGATGACGAGAGCCGGACGAGACTCGGAGGGCAAATTAGACAAATTCTTATACAACCCCCCAAGGCACCTCAACCACCGAATGTTTTCAAGCAAACCCCGAAATCCCAGACGGCCGGGACTCCAAAACCAACCCACCCCTTCTTCTCGGGGAAGTCGAAAAAAGCAGGAATCGCGACTGGTTCCCCAGGCGCTGCCGATACTCCTGCTAAGCCCCCCAGGCAGGTCATCTTTTCCTCCACTCCTTGCTCCCCGAAACGACTCCGCGCAGCACCACCTAAGCAAGGAATCACCTTTGGTATCAAGTCGGCAGGGCTAAAAGTTCCCGGCGCCACCCTGCCCCTGTGGCCCCCTCAAGGCATGTCGCACATTCGTGCTCTAGACTTGGATTCTTCCACACGGGCATCATCACCCCGGCAACACGCTTTCCCACAGCGCAAGTCAAAGGGTCACGCCGTGGGCCTGTCGGACAACGAGTCTATTCTACAGTCGACCATGCGAGCCATCGACTTTTCTTCCATCCTTACATCACTCCGCCAGGCCAACTCTTATGACATCCCCCCTCCACCTCCCGAGCTCAGACTTCCCCAGAAGCACTTCGAGACAGGGCCGAAGATTCAGCGTCGAATCAAGCCTCAGCTAAAGACACATCAAGGTCCTTGTCGCCCTCGCCCGTCGATTGTCGAGTCCAGCGACGATGAATTGGGCCACAGAGTCCATCCCGCCATCAACAAGCTTTTCGCTTTGTTGAAAACTTCTCTCTCGGCATATGATCGGTCAGACTGCGAATCGTCATGCTGGGCTCAGAAATATGCCCCCCAGACAACCGCCGAGGTCCTGCAGGCTGGGAAGGAATGCGCACTGCTGAGGGAGTGGCTTCTGAACCTCAAGGTCCAGTCCGTGGACACGGGTGCAGCTTCAGATGGCGGCCCTCGAGGCAAAGCCTCAGCCCAAGGCAAGGCTGGTGGGGTTCCTGGGAAGAAGAAAAAGAAGCGCGCCAAGCTGGATGGCTTTATCGTGTCCAGTGAGGACGAGGCGGACGAGCTCGATGAGATTTCTGACAGCGAGAACAATTGGATGTCACCGAGAGGCAAGGGATCCGCAAAGACGGTTATTCGATGTGGTGATTTGGCCGCCAAGGCCAAGGATTCTCGGCTCACTAATGCTGTCGTCATCAGTGGTCCCCACGGTTGCGGAAAGACAGCCGCAGTCTATGCTATTGCCAAGGAGCTTGACTATGAGGTCTTTGAGATCAATGCAAGCAGTCGTCGAAGCGGGAAGGATGTCATTGAGAAGGTTGGGGATATGACCCGCAACCACTTGGTCCAGCAGCAGCGCAATGGGTTGAAGGGCATGGAGGGCGGTAACGACACCGACGTTGACGAAACCGCAAATGACATCAAGTCTGGTAAGCAGAGCACAATGGCGGCCTTCTTCAAACCCAAGACGATTCCAGAGGCGAAACCCAAACCTCAGGCCAAAGATGTAGGAGATAAGCCAGAGCAGTCTCCTACCAAGTCTACCCAGTCGCCAAAATCACAGAAGCAATCGCTCATTCTCCTCGAAGAGGTTGATATCTTGTACGAGGAGGACAAGCAGTTCTGGGCCACCATCGTGACCCTCATTGCGCAATCTAAGAGGCCTTTTATCATGACTTGCAGCGAGGAGAGCCTGGTGCCACTGCAGAGCCTCAGCCTACACGGAATTTTCAGGTTCAACTCCCCGCCAACAGATCTCGCCGTCGACGCCATGCTTCTCATTGCCGCGAATGAAGGTCACGTCTTGGAGCGGCGACCCGTCGAAGACCTTTATCTCATGCGTTCTAAGGATTTCCGTGCTTCTCTCACAGACTTAAATTATTGGTGCCAGATCGGGGTCGGTGACAGACGCGGCGGCATGGACTGGTTCTATTCCCGGTGGCCCAAGGGCTCGGATCTCGATGAGAATGGCGATGTCGTCCGGGTCATTAGTGAGGGGACATATCAAGCTGGCATGGGTTGCTTTGGGAGGGATGTCATTGCTAGTTGTCTCACCCAAGAAGAGGTGGAAGAGGAGCTCGTCAATCAGACGTGGGAATCGTGGGGTATCAGCTGTGATAACTTTCTTCGGGCGAAGAACCCCAAGGCGTTCGTCGCATACAAGCCGGGCGACGCAAGAAAGCGTAGAATCGAGGGGTTGGTTGCATTCGAGGGGCTTGCCGAGTCCATGAGCACAGCGGATCTGCTCGCGAACGGTGGATTCGGCCAAGGCTTCAAGGTGAGATGATTCCAACTATCTCCCACTCAGTCGTCAGGATCAGTTAATCTCTAACTTCGAACAGGAACGCCTCGATCCAGCATTGCCAGAGGTTAATAGTCGGGCGAGGGACGACTACATCCTCGGCCGTACTCTCCTCGATGCTCCCCTACTTGTACAACACCGCCCTCTCTCGAATTATATATCGACAGCAGGCAAGTGCTTCGCCCGAGCAACATTCAAAAAGTTGAACGAGAACGAGACAATCGCCCACGCCTCTGCGCTCCCTCCTCTCAACGAATCGTCGGCCATATCCAACATCCGAGCCGCAGTAGGTGAGCACCAGGATTGCCAGGCCATCAATAGGATGAACATGAGCCTCGCATTCGACCCCATCGCCGCCTCAGACAAATTTCCCACCAGCGCCCTCGGGTACCTCGATCCCTCCGTCTTCGACCGAACAATGAACATGATCGTCCTGGATGTCGCGCCTTTTGTCCGGACCATCGTCGCGTTTGACGAGCGGCTCAAGAAGGAGCGGTTGCGGCTGGGGACCTTACTTAGCGAGAATGGCGGCGGGCCGCAACGGCCGGCGAAGCGCATGCGACAGACAAGGAGTGCCATGTCGGCGCTTGAGGGGGGATCCAGGAGCACGACTAGGAGGGAGAGGTATTTCTCTGCCGATATTAATCCTTATTTGGTATCCAGGACGGGGGGCAAGGCGTGGCAGGGTGCTCTTGATGGGATTTTTGAAAGGGAGGCGAAGGAGGGAGAAACTGATGCGACGTTGTCGAGAGATGGAGACGAGTCGGCTGGCTCGGGGGCGTGAGCAAGTCGAGGAGAAAAGCAACATCCCAAGTTTACATACTGGGGTATATGTAGTGAGGACTCTTTTGAGTCCTGGCTTTCACGTAGATTGAGAATAGCTTAAGACCACATTAGGGGCTTCGCATATAGACGGTTAAGCATCACTTGATCTCGACGACATTCTAGTATCACCAAACTGATTTTTTTTTCCTACTTTTGTTCTTTTTTTCGTTTTCGGAATCTTTTTCATGATACAACACGGGTCTTAACATTCCAACAAGTCATTCGAACCAAGAACTCCGGTCCTGTCCATTGTCTAAGTCATTCTAGATCTTGCTACCTGCCTGAATCGTGCAAGAAACAAAAGAAATCGTAAAACAGTACATCACCCATGTTGTATCTTCGACGCCATCCTCTTTCTTCTTTTCCGTTTTCCGTTTCCTTTTTTTTTTTTTTTTCTCTTTTCTTCTCATTCACTTCGTCTAAAGAGCCCATCTAACCCTCTTCTTCTGCGCCCTCCCACCATCCCACCGCCTCTCTGGCACACCCTCAACATAAACAACAGGCCTCACCGAGCTCCTCCGCCTCTCATACCTCCAATCCCACTCAAGATCCCCACCCCTCCCCAAAGGCCCAGAACCGTAGGCGTACTCGCTACCAGACGTCCTAGGGACATCATCACCACGCACAACCCTCGGCCGCGAAACGCTCCTCCTCCTCCTAACGACCGATCTCGACCTCGCGCGGTATGTATACTCCCTCTCGTACTGAGCGCCGAGTTTCTTGTGGGAGGAGGATTTCTTCCCGTCTTTGGACTTGGCGCGGTGGAGGAGGATCGTGGCCAGGCCGAGCGAGGCGAGGAACGTCCCCGCCGTCTCACCGATGCCGTGGCCTTTCCCCCGCTTGGTAGCAGTGGGGCTCCGGTGAGATTCATCTCGGCGACGTGGTTCGGGCTTGTTCGTCCTCCGATCCCTCGTTCGGCCTCGCTGATCCTCGGTCTCGACGTGGCGGTGGTCGTACGAAGACTCGTGGTATTCGTCCCGACGACGCGGGCGATCATCCCTTGGAGCCCACGAGTCCGGAGGCGATGACAGGGACCGACGGCGGTTACGTGCCCCGGATGAGGGAGGGGAAGGTTCCCGCCGACGATGACGGCGACGATCTCTTGACGAGGTCCTCATGGAGGTAGACATTGTATATCCCTTGCTTCCTTCGCTGTTTCTAATATCAATGTTTAAAAGAAAAAGCTGTTAGGTTTTGGCGTCTGCTAAGTAGTGTTAAAAGTAGTAGGTAGCCAGAGTCTTATCCAGACATATCCTCTTCCACCGCCAGAGGAAGACAAGGTCGGGGATATATATAGAGACATCAAGCCCTCCCCCTCACAAAGGAAAAACAAAACCCATTGAGCCTCAAAGCCCTATCACACACACCTTTCTGTGCTTCCTTTTCCCACCGGGCGTCCCTTTTTATCTCCCTTAGAACTGGTCAGGGCCGTCCCGGTGATAAAGAGTATCTAAAAAGGAATTTGAGCGGATGACCCTTGTCCGCACAAACATCGACACCAGCTCAACCGGTCTTTCACTGCCCTCAACGAGGCTGCCCTTCATTCAAAGACATTGGGTGGGCAATACACCAGACACACAAAGATTTGATATATAAAAAAAAAAAAAAAAAGGCACCGCCCGATGACGTACCCTGAAGAAGGTGGAAAAAAAAGTTTCAGTCACTTTCTCGGTCGCCGAACCGAATAGACCACGCACAGGAGTGCAAAACTGCAAAAGGGGACTCATCGGCTACACAAGAGGCGCTTTAGGCACACAAGGCAAGCCTTAAAGCATCGAAGCCTCGCCCCCCCCTTCCCCCTCTCTGCTCGCCTCACGCTTTTGAATCAAGGTACTTTTGTCACTTTCAACGCGGTGGTGGCGCTTTTGCCACAGCCGCGCCCATTGGGATGTTTCCTTTCGAGTCGCCCGATGTCCAGTTTCAGTCATGAGACCGGGCGTGTGGGTGCCTTGAAGTTGTATATTACACGGCAGTGTTGCCTGCCAATCTGTGGAAGATGGTAGACGCAGGGCGGAAAAACATATGTCGCTCACTTCCCGGGATATTCCCTTCCTATTGGTAATTGAAAGCGCGTCTCGTCTGAGAGGGGCAGAGAAATCCATTCAAGGTCAACGTTCAAAACCTCCGACCTCCAACGGTCTCTCCCGTCTCTCCCCTTCCAGGCCTGCCTTCTCTCAGAGAATACAAACCCATTTTCTGTCAAAGAAGATCCTGTTTCATCGCCCAGTAAGCATCCTTGCCATGACACCTCTGGTGTAGTGTTTAATATAAGACTTGATCAATCGCAAATAGCAGAAATGGAGGCAAACAAAAGGGGCAACAACATTAAATGCACCAGAACGAGACAATGCGCTTATTGATATTTATGGCTTCCTGATCCATTTGATCCCTTTCCTGACAAACTCCGGTGAATGCAATGCTTTGTTTGAGATACAAACAAGATGTCTAGCAAAAAGAACAGTAGGGCTCTCCAAAACATGAGGCCCCCCATATAAGCAAAGGTATCCATTTCCGACTATCCATTGATCTCTTGTATCCGGCCAGTGCTGAGTCCTGGCACATATCATACCTGAACCTCTTTAACAAATGTCCAGCCTCCTGATCCTCTGACCCCAGTGACTGTGCTGGATGTCACCGAAGGCTAGGGAGGGGAAAAAAAGAAAAAAAAGAGAAAAAAAAAAGAGAAAAAAAGCGGAAGAGCTTCGCAGTGAAAGAGAACGATGTTTGTTGTGACAGCGTAAAAAGGAATTGAAAACGCCTCCGGGACAATGCCATGCCATGCCATGCCATTTGATGCAGATGCCGTGATTCTAAGGAAAACTGTAGTCCATGGAATAAAAACAGAAAGAAAAAAAAGAAAAGGCAATTAACAAGTGCGCAAACAAAACCAAAGAGGCCGGAATGGATCAATAGGCGACTCGGATACCGCTTTACAAACATGATATGGAGAAAAAAAAAAAAAAAAAAAAAAAGTCCCGCGCTTCATATTGGGTTTACTGGTAACGAGGCTCGCTTGCAGGAGTATGACTCTGATATCCTCCACGATAGGGCATGAAGTCCGGCACAATGCCCGTCCGCAAATCGTTTCGTCGTCCGAGGGGGTGGTAGTGAATTTGATGAGGCGGCACCGCGAGATGGTACTCTTCGAGAGAAGCCGATGGAGGGGGGTAGAGAAGCGTGTTGACATGTCGAACAGGCTTATACGGGCTCGGTCGCTGCTGAAGATAGATGCTCGGCGAATGTGAGATGGGTGTGTGAATGCTAGGTGTATGGTATGCTTCCGAGAGCGGTGATGAGTTGTAAACTCCAGCATGCGGGGCGTGATTCTGAGTCTTGGTAGGAGTCGTGAACGTCATCGTAGGGGCATGATGGGCCTGGTTCTGTGGCTGATGCATTTGTTGCATCTGTTGTTGAGCTGGCGGTTGCTGGGGCACCAGGTACGCCGTCTGGCCCGACATTCCGGAATGGGGCGTTGGCAACTGCGGAGCGAACGAGGTGGCAGCAGGGTTGAGCCCGGGTGCCGTGACTGGGGCCTGCGAATAGACTGTGGCCATGGCGCGAACGCCAGGGACCAGGGGTGGCAGCGACATCGATGGCTGGGTTGCTGTCGGAGTTGAGATAGCCTGACCACTATACTGCAGGGGCATCTGAGTCGGCATTGCGTGCGTGTTGATGGTGAGCGTTGGCACTTGGCCCGGGCGACGAGCAGGCTCTGCGGCAGTAGGCGCGATCGCGACCGAGTTCATTGAAGTGACTGGAGCTCGAGGGATCGAGGGCATCGAGTAGGGTCCGTGGGATATGCGCTTAGCCGGTGGCTCCGTCAAATCCGAGTCGACACTTCTCTTCCTCGTGCTCGTCATCTTGAGATTGGGCCTGTTACCCATAGGTGATGAGACTGGAACCCAGTTATGGCCATTGGTAGGAGGCATGCCGTTCGCCGCATAAGGAATCATTCCGTTTCCGTAAGTGGTCGGGGAGGGCAGCGGGGATGAGTATAGAGGTGCTGTGGGCGACGGGATCGACAACTTCAGTGGCGCGGGGGCAGGCAGACTGAGGGCCGCTTCGTAGTAGTCGTGGAAAGATCCCATCTTGTCCAACCATTCGTCCCACTCGTCCGCCGTTGTCATGAGACTATATCGCATATTGCTCAGAAACTCAACCTCCATAAGGTGAATGTCGGAAACCGAGAGATACGACACATCCGCCCAAGTTTTGTTGGTATATGTATTGTCGTCAAGGACTGCAGGACCGCATTAGCTTCTTGATGTTGAAGAAAGGCGGGGCGGAAGGCGGTTGAGCCTCCCGACTTACATTTATTGCCCAGCATCAGGGCGACGGTTAACAATCGATACTCGCTTCCCGATCGGCCCCTTACCGTGGGATTCGTGGTCTTGAGTCGGTAAATGAAGAGGAGGGCTAACAAGATGACATTTCGCGTCACCTGTGTTGTATTGAGGATGGTGTTCACCCATTTCGTGAACGTGGCATCTGGGATCGACTCGGAATAAAGTCGCCGCACCGTCGTCTTGTTCTTTCGGAATTTTGCCGCCGCCGTGAGAACTTCAATGGGTTCGAACCAGAAGAAGCAAGTTAACTAGAACGAACAAACATCAGTCAGCGGATATCCTGCCCAGCTTAAAACATCCGAGTGGAGGCGCGAGGGGCGCGGTTAAAAACTGAAGAGGTGGAATTCTTCTCTCACTTGCAGTACCTACCTGAGCTACAAGATCGGGCAAGGAACCTCCTTGGGCACAGATGAAGTCGGGGAGTTCGTTGTTCTGGTCCGTTAGCGACAGGGCCTTGCTCTCCTTGGTCCTGGGTTGTGTAATCGCAGCATCGGTTCGCGGAGTGGTGGAGCGAGGTCTCTGCTGTGTGTTGGATAAAAGGGTATGGCCGCCTGGGTGGGATCGCTGGCTCGGGTGGGATGAAGCAGGTGTTAGCTGCGCTTGCGAACTCGCAGGCTCGGCATGGACTAGGGGTGGGAGCCGCGACGACTGTCGAGAGGCATGGGGCGGCTGAGGTTGTTGAGGAGCATAGTGGCGGTATCGTTGGCTTGGGAGAGCGGATTCGGATGCTGGGCCCCTCGGACCGGTTTGGGAGAGGGTTTGAAGAAAGGCGTGGGTATCGTATCCCAGAGGCGGTTGATGGCAAGCGGCGCTCATATCGTCGGTCGGCGGGGTCTTAAGACCACCGAAGGAGAAGCTGTGGCCGTTGCCTTGTTGAAACCCACCGCCGTCCAGGAATCGAGGACTATCACTCTCGTAGTGGTTTGACAAAGGTGGGGGTTTCGAAGAGAGCGTAGCTCTCTGCCTGCACAGCCAATTCGTTTGTGCAGGTGGTGAAGGAAGACTTATATTGGGAAGATCTGTCGTGATGGAGCACATGGGTATAGGAGCTGTCGTGAACTGGAGAATAGTTAGCAACTAAAGACTGCATTGGCAAAAACAAAGCCAGTGCCAGTTGAGTGCAATGTCCTAGTTCTGGGAAGGAGCCTTTTGATTGAACTTTGGTTAGACACACCTTCCTTGGGTCAGTTCCCTCCACACCAGGAATATTTCAGTTCGGAGTAGGAGGGTTTCCTGGGCAGAACATCGAATTTCGAGACTGGATTTGGGAGGTCAAGGTGGTTGTTGGTTTCAAGAGAATGGGCTTAGGTTGTGGCACTTGAGCTCTATAAGAAACCCTCACAGCTCGAGCAGTTAAAGGCTGAGGTTCTTGGTAAGAACCGGTGCAGGAGGGTGGTTGAGGAGAGGAGTAGAGAAAAAGGTCGAAGGGAGGTTGTCGAGTTCAAAAGGAGCATGAAGAGTAGAAAGCTTGTCTGGTCCTCGGATCGTACCTGCTGGGACTGGCTGGAATGTCTGTTGACTGGGGGAGTGGGAGGGAAGGAAGGATCGACTGGGGGAAGGCAGGCGGTGCCTTTTGTTAGTCCGCTGGAAGATATTCCTGTGCTGTTTCCAGATTTGAGCAAAGCAGAGGTCTGGTTCAAGTCAATAAACCAGCAGCTGAATAACCAGATGAGAAAGACGGAGGGAGCGAGGGAGTATAAAAAACACAAGAAAGAAAGGGAAGGCAGGAACGAAGTTGAAGAATGGGTTGGTGGTTTGAAGCGGCATGTAAATGGGATGCTGTACGAAGTATGTACATCTGATACATTAAGGCGGGTAGCTCTTCGAGGAGTGCTGGGCAGTATTAAACACTGGACAGAGCTATGAGGTACACTACGACGAGTCTACGCTACTCTGTAGCCCACACACTTGAAGTCGGCCTCTCTTTTCTCTCCCATCCACACACACACACACACATATATATACACACAGATACACACATACGCTCACTCTCCATCGTCAAAGTTTTGTATTTTGCTACAATAAATGCTCGATCAAGAAGTACGAGGAGGGGAAAGAAGAGACCTGGTCAGTCGGTGCCATGTCGTCGTTGTCTGTCCTTCAGTGGTCTAGGGTACGGGGTACCACTTGTTCGGCGAGAGTACGAAGTAGTGCAATAATATGCCCGACTTGAGTTGGAAGAAAGAGGTCAAATGGGAACTCACATTCAATTCCACACTAACACACTACGAAGTAGATGCTGGAGGCACCCGGCATGGGAGTGACGGAAGACAAACCCGGAGGCGTTGTACCTCATGGTGTGGTTTGCAAACTATACATTTACTTCGTACCTTGACGCCTGTCGGCTGGAGTGCACATGAGCCTGGGGGGGGGGAGCCAGTGTGGGTTCTCTCTAACCTCATGGACCCTCCCCTACTTTCGTAGAGGTCCCATAAGTTTCGTCTCCACGGGCTTTGTTAGCGAGTTGAGGGGGGCGTCTATTGGGAAAAGGGGGGTGTTTGAAAGTTGGCATGGGAGAGTCAACCATGACAGTTGCAGCGAAATGCTGAAAAGTCCGAGTGTTGAAAGCGGACAGGATTTGGGCTTGGAGAGGTGTGGGGATAACACGAGGAGGAAAAGAGGCCCAGGTATTTAGGTATCCAGGTACTTTGCGGCTTCTGAGATGGATCACAGTACGCTTTAAATACTGTGCAGGTGCAATCGTAATCATGGGTGGCCGAGTCTCCGTTGACGATTGTATTACAGGTACGAAGTAACTGAGGATACTTTCATCCAGTCGGGACCTCACAGTCGCTCTGAGAGGGAGACAGACAGGGTTGCCAGCCAGCGTAGCGGCAGGCGGACCCAGAGGCTAGGCTCACCGTGTCGCTAGATGAACGGAGGTCGTGGGGCTTGTCACAGATACAAGGGGTATGAGGACGGGCTGGTGGGATCCAGTATAGCTTGGGGTCTTAACAATTTGAATATGGGTTGGAAAAGTAAGCAATTTTATCCCGCTCTGCTCCTCAGAAACAGTCGCGGTACTTGACTCAGGCCGTCACAGTGTCAAAGCTGCACCGTCATGTGTTATTATGGAATATGGGAAGACATTTGATGGATCGTTGCTGCTTCGGGCCCCGAGCTTCAGCAGGCTTGAAGCGACGCCTAAGGGGCTTGGCTTTTTTTCCCACTGGGCTTGGAATGGAGACGAGCCTGGCTGAGGTACCTGCTAATTTCCCTCAGGATTTGATGCCGACAAAGTAATTACGAAGTATACATCCTCATTCCTTTCCCCATCAAGGATCCCCACACCAACTTGCACACAGCATCACAGCATGGCGAAGCGGCAGCTGAGGCCTCTTTCCTTTCCTCTCGGTGGGATCAGCGCCTCCTGACAAGAGGCCAGCCCGACCGCCTTGCAGAGATGGGTCACCAGCCGGCGAATCATGACAGCAGGGAAAAAGAGAGAAAAAGAAAGAAACGGACGGGGTGCCATGGAGAGAGTTTGCAATACTTCAATGTTGTTGATAGGAAACTTTTCGAAGCTTCGGTATTAGTCGTAACACTTCCACTTGGATGCGTGATGTGCTTCGTACGAAGTACAAGTAGTCCCACAGTGCCTGAATACAAGAGAGGAACATTGACTGTTTCCCCCCTCCACCACAATCATGACCTCCCGGTTAGTCCCAGGTTCGCGCATATCACCGCCCGTTGCCTGGACAGTCTGTGGCTATTCATGCTACTTTACTTGTCGGCGATTAACAATTTACGACCATCAAAGCAAAATCCCATCAATAATACGACACGCAGATGTTTGGTCGCAATTCTGCATGTTGGGCCCCCAGCCTTGTAAAAGCTGTCCATCAATAATGAAGCAAACCCGACATATCGTGCATCCGGGCCCATTTATCTAGAGCAACAATGAAGGTATACGAAAGTGACGATTGTCGAAGTCGGAAGTCGCTTGTGCTCATGTCCGAGAGTACAAGTTGGTGTTAGACAACACTGGCCAAGCTCCACCCATTCAGCAGTAACATTGAATGTTCTGAGTGCTGGAGGGTGAATCCAATAGTGTGTCGTAGCACTAGTCTACCGCAAACCTTTTCGTCTACCACATCGACGACGAGTTGAGTACATTTGAATCATACTTCATACTTCGTACATACGGAGTATGATCAATCATCCTTGAAAGGATGATACATAGCCACGAGAGGCTCCTCTTCATTTACTTCATTCTAACAATTTCTGTTGGAAGTGCAAAAAACGATTGACTGTGGCCCTGTGCTCTCGGATGGGGGCCAAAAGCGAGATTGATTGATTTGTGCTCTCCAGCCATGTTCCAACCGTCATCCATCGATTCGTCGTACCTGTATTATCATCAGCCAGTATTATTCCCTCCTCCCCTGGCTCGTATTCTCCAGGTTACGCCCAATTCTGGCCGGAGAGCTGGACTAGCTTGGGAGATCCTGGACGGCTGAGCGTGCATACGGTATTTGCATTTCTGTGCCTTCCTCAAAGCAGGCAGTAATTTCGTCTTTGCATGTCCCTCAGTTCCACTGGCCGTCGGTAGTGAGGGTAGGGAGAGGGGAAGGCATCAGGCAAGGAAGAGGAAGGAAGAAGGAGACGTCAACGGACCAGTCTCTTTCCCGTCTAGCGTGCGTGTGTGTGCCTCCGCGGCTTTTGACTTCTGTAGCTGGGTTGTCGGGCTTGTGAGATTTGGCTGGCCACCCTTTACAGACCCTTGCCCCAGCATGTTATTCGTGCACACTTCGCCCGCAAGTTTCGCCTCAAAAGTCGCCGTCTGCGAAGTAGTCATGAGCATGGCCAGTTTCTGAGCTGCGGACAACAAGCCACTTTTGTCAGACGAAGGGGATAGCGTGGTCCTGCTGCTCTGCCCCCCTCTTCTCATACCTGGTTGGACGGGCAGTCAGGCGGCTCGGAAACGAGCACAAGACAGCCTGTGTTAAACAAGCCAGAGAGGCGATGAAAATGGGGCGTATTGTTTTTTTTCTGGGCTTTCTGGATCCAGCACAGCTTTTGCCGATCTGAGACGGTGCATGCGGTGCTCCCGGCGCAGACAGCCCACTGAACGGACCGCTCGGCGTGCCCAGCGGTCGCCTGTCCTCGAAAAGTACGAAGTACAAGTACATACAATAGTGTACAACGGGTAGAGGATGAACTGTGCAAATTTGAGGGCGGCACATGCGCAAGTTGACTTCGTACTTTGTACCTCAAAGTATTTGAGCAGCCCACAGATTATTGGCGCGTCTTGATGGATTTGTTCCATTCCACTGGAAAGCGTCGCATGGTGTCTCCGGGAGTACTTCGTACGAAGTACTCCTCTTGAGTATGGAGTGTGGTTTTCGAGCTACAAAGTATGGTGTCAGAAAACAAACTCGTCGGCGAAAAAGGCAGTGTTCAAGACATCTCACTAATAGCAGCTCAGCCGGTTTGCCTGCTTCGTAGTTTGGAATATCGACCCCCCTCTCGTGATCAAAATCCAAGTTAAAGTAAAATTACCCGTGATATGGGAGGCATTCTTGGCATCAAAAAGCTCAGATCCTCGTTTGGGAAGATGAGGGGTGTCGCACGGGAGGCGCGGGCTGTCTGGAATATGAGATCGTTCTAATATCAAGCATCTGGCTCATTCCACGCCGCGTTAGTTCGCCAATGTATTACCACCAGAAGCACGACGCATCTTGTATCAATTGTACCTGGATGATCTCCTCCTGAGAGGATCTCATCCACGCACCCTTCGTACCCCTTCGGAGCTTCACACGCACAACGACTGACAGTCCTAATCTCAAGATGCTGTCCACGCTAGGCCAAATTGATTTTGGAACAAGGGCGCAGGACCCAGGCCGAGGAAACCTCGCAGTGCGGCATGAACATCATCGAATTGGCTTGGCGACGGTGCTGCTTGATCACTCCTGCGCTCATCAGCGCTCATGCAACAGGGAGGGATCGAAGTCTTGGTGTTAAAAGTCCTACTTCGTACATTACGGAAACAGCGCAAGGTCCCTCCAAACCCGACCGAATGTTTCAATACGCCGAAGCACTTATAATGACCTTCCATCATTCAAGTCTGTCCTTGTCCATCCCAGCCAGTAAGGCGGAGCCATGACGATTGGGTGGTCCTTGAATTTAGCCCCCCCCCTTTTCCTTCAGTCCAACTGCAGAGTTTATCGATAAAATCCTACGGTACTACCTAAACCACCACTTTTCGTAAGACTGCCTCCTTCTGTTGAAGGGCCTGTCACGCTTACCCCGGAATGGGATGGGCAACCAGCGAGCAAAATTCGGGGTCCCGAAAAAGCCGCGTCCCCCCTTGCCCTTTATCGACAAATTGGTTTTCCATCCAAAGAGATGGATAATGGATATGGATAGAACTCCTTGTACCCTCGGATTGCGAGGCAAAAAAAAAAAGAGGAGACAAAGAAAACTTTTACGAACCGGAGTAAAAGCATATTATTTGATGGCGGTGAATCGCTGAGGTTCTGGCCCCCTTGACTGTACTGGAAATGCACCTCCGAGCTCGAACCTCTTGATATCCAAGTCTCAGCGGAAACAAGTTGAGATCGCCGTTGTTCGTTCACTCATCTGTCCCGATCAGTGCTAGGGCGTGGAGGTTACAAACTACAAAGCACCGCTGAGGGCAGGTATGATTGATCATCTGCTGGCAGGCATCGAAGTATCGCCTCCACATTTCAACATCAGACATTGGAATCAGGATGCCAGCATACGAAAGCAATAACGCACTTCGTAGGCCCCAGGATACGACAGTGCGTGTGCTTCGAAATTTGGCACATTCCTTCCGGAACACAAAAAAGCGGTAGCCTCAGTGATTGATCCACGACATTGCGCACCCACTTCATTCGGCACCTTGTTGTGTAGCGAAGGTGAGGGAGGGGGCAGCCGCAAATGGGAAAACTGGAAACATTGAACCCAAGAATTAATGGCGCCCACCCCCCCCTCGTCACCTCACCACTGGCACACATGCAAGTCGTGGTGCAGTGTACATAATCAACCTGAGCTATTCTGGGAAAGGGAAAGACGCCAGGCCTTGTTCGGAGGAACGAACAAACTTGGGAGAGGGATTGCTACGCTGCGACCCTTCAGTTCTCACACCACTACGACGGATGAGCATTGAAGGTTGAAAGTCTTACGCATCATGCCCCCTTGAAAGAAAAAAATCATAATCCCGGGAGGCCCATCGGATAGGTCGTGGTCGTGGGGTTCTGTCGCTTGCCTCCTGATCTAAACTGAAATATTGCCAATAATCTCGCGCCGTGATTGGACCACGCATGGATAACTCGGCGTCGAAATGAGATCAGCAGGAGGGAAGCTGTCGGCGCCGAGACGCAGCCAAAAGTCATGGTGATTAGCCTGTGCTGACGTTGAGGCTGGATCACACTGGCGAGGTGCTCTGGAACGCCAGGACCAGCGCAGTCTAAGAGTTTTAGTGTACGAAGTACGAGTCGTTGTCGTACAAGTCTGTGTCCATTAGCGGTGTACGGAGTACATAATAGCTTCCTTCACATTAACGACGGAACATGCACGCTGTGCATCCTTCACCCGATATATTTCCGCTTATACAACATTGAAATTTATGCCCATGCAGAAAATCGATTCAAATTACATTGTGCAAGTCGACATCGACTCCGAAGTTTGAAGGAGAGCGCTAACTTCGTCTCTCCAAAATATGATTATGCTTTTCTCCCATTTCCGAATCATCTTTTTCCATCGATGCAAGCTAACGGAACCCCGTTCTCCTTCTGACTTCGAGTTCAGTTCCAAAGTGGGGCGCATGCCTACGGAGTACTACGACATCGAATTTCTGATCCCAGCAGGCATGGACGGAAGTAACATCGCCGCATGGTGTTGATCTCAAGAAAAGAGAAGCGAAAAAAAGGCGTTTGAAGCCTCGGTCTCCTTTGTCGAACGGGAGTTGCAGGAAACACCGGGGCTACAAGGTTCGCACAGTGTTGGTTCTCGCATATCTTGACGGAGTACAATTGTCCATTTTTGATGCTACTTTTGGACCAGGCGTTGGTGTGAACCAAACTGCCTCGCAAAACATGCTCTTCTTGCAAGCGCACTTCGAAGTATGTTGCTAGGGGGGTTGTCATGCTCGGTTCACCCTCCACGAAGGCTTACTCTTACCTCTGCCGCCCAGGGGCGACAGGCGCTGCAGAAATGTGATGTGCCATCTATTTTTGAACATTGCCAACCTCGAGCGGCTCGCCAACCGCCTACCGAGCTGGTCATGGACAATGGTCTGAGAATCCTGCTGACTTCGTCCTCCGTCATCATATCCAATCCCAAGACAAGGGGGCCGGGGACGCTTTACTCGGTAGAGCAAATGGAACAACGTGACGCTCTAGGGGGCCGGGGATTTCGCCTCCCCTTTGGGGGCTTGCATCGGCGAGTCGACGAATTGACGAGAAATGTGGACAAAAAATGTTTCTCCAGCCAGACTCTTTCCGTTTCGTTGAAGGCGACCCAAGGAAGCAAGGACCAAGGCGGGCGGGGCACAACGAGAAGTTTCGGCGGCGGCACGTTCAACATGACTGTTTTTTTATGGCATGTCACTGTCACTGTGTCGGTTGGTGTTCCATGGGACCATAAGTTCTGCACAGTATCAAATGATCCGAACCTTCTCAGGATGCTTTGCTGTCAGGCATGACCAATATGGTTCCATGCTCCTACAGTAAGATCAAACATTGATTGGATTCCTTGTCGAAAAAGCGTCCATGACTGACGGAGCCTTACCTCTCTTCGGGCGATATCCTTCTTGCTAGCCAACGTGGGCGTGTGGATATTACTATTGGCGCTAGTGGACTGGACAAGTTGATGTTGGGAGAGCGCATTATCCCAGGAAGCAACGCAATAGCAATATTGTACTCCGTAGTGTACTTCGTAAACTTTTTTCTTCCCAATGGCGATTCGCGATGAAAGAAATTTCCAAGCTTTTCGAACTTGCGTGTTTCGTTGGCCGGCAACGAAACAACCGAGGATTCCTGCACTTTTTGCTTGGGTCCTCAGGTGGGTGAGATAATGTTCCAATGTCCCTCATTCTCATTTTACCGCCCTTTTTTTGCCCCCCTTTTTAACTTCGTAGGGCGGTCCCCTGGTCCGGATCCGGGTCTCGTTTCTTGTGTTTCCAAGACTTTGATGTGCGTCCCAGAAGAGCAACAGGACCGAATTTGCAGATGTGCAGCCTGGGGCTGCCGGTGTGATTGGGGGGTGCATCCCAAAGCACTAATTCCGATGCACTTGCTTTCTGAGGGAGAGAGATCAAGAATAGTTTACCTTCGAAAGGAGAAGATTGGCAGCACCAGTTTATCGCACACAGAAATGTTTAGAGACTCAAGCGCATTGATCGTTTATGTCATCCATCCTCATCCAAGCTTCTCACGACCCTTTCGCTCCCCGCGTTTATAGGAGACCTGCTTTGTAGACCCGGTCAGGTTCACGGTCACCAACCTGCCATTCTTAATTCTGAGGGCCCCTGTCTGGTAAATGCTTGGCCTGGTGGGACGATTCCTAGAAACTGAGGTGTGGACCATTTCTCTTCCTTCCGCCATTGATTCAGGCGGCATTCCATCCGACCCCTTGCCTTCTATCGATATGCAAAAAGATATTGGAAGACAGTCTCTTTAGTCCCTGTCCCAACGATGCAGGAGGGGGTGGTATGAGATTGGCGCCATTTCAGAAGGAAGAAAATGGAACCCCGCCCACACCAGCCCGCACTATCATTGATGGGTCTCTTTCCCTTTGCTCGTGTCGTCCATGTCCCATATTGGCCTAGAACATCCGGATTGCGATCTTCGCACTTCTTTTTTTCACGCTTCGTGGCTAACCGGACGAGGTACGAAGTAAACTAGGGAGGTGGGAAAAGGAAAAAAGGACTTTCCGGGATAGTCACCCAACGAAAGATTGCGGAAGGGAGGAGAAAAGAGAGGGGGGGGGAGGAGGGGCAGGATCAGATTAGTTTCCCTCAGTCATCCATCTCGAACCACTCCTCCAATTCAACAAGCCGTGCTTTTTTTTCACGTCAACGCCAGGAGATCACATTCAGAATTACTGAATGCGGTGTACGAATCGAGATGGACTCTTTTGAAATACCGACCCTGCCGAAGCCCCAATGCCGAGAGACAAGGCGGCTCCATCCCCTCCCTCCAATCGGCCGCGCCCCCCTCAAAGTCCAGTCCGCTAAAACGGCCTTCGTTGAGAGGAAGGAGAAAGAGAGTGTGTGTACGAAGTATTACAAGTAAATATCATCGGGTTGTTCGAAGGAATAATAGGTTCAGCAGAACGAACCGTGTGCGCACACTTGTGGCCCGACATGTCCCTTTTACCTCCAGTGAGTGATAGTCGGACCGTGGGTGATGATTCAATAGGCGCCTGGGCCGGATCGCCCGTTTTGGAGGGGCTGATTGATCAAGGGCGTACATGCATCTCCGTCTTACCAACCTCCTACCGTCCTGCGTCGTACTTCATAAGTTGGTAGACCTTCCTTTTCGGCGATAACCAACATGGAAGAAGTGGAAATAGCGTACGCCTTGAGACTATTAGTGACAGGTTTACTTTTGGCGTTTCGTACACTACGGTCCCTCCGGGGCTGAATTTTCATCCCGAGGCCGCCGGGTACCCGAAGCGTAAACCGCAAGGAACTCGGACCAATATGGATAGACATCGGCTCTTCCTGGGTCCGGGTGCTGGAGGAGGGGGAAATGGAGCCTTGTTCAGTCCTTTTAATGTGATATTGGCGTTGGTCCGGCTCCTCCTCTTTTTTTTTTTTAAAAAAATTTTTTTTTCTTTTTTTTTTTATTTATTTATTTTTTTTTATTTTTTTTTTATAATAATGTCGCCCCCAAAGCCACATCCTCCTCGCCGACGCAGCAATATCGTTGGTATCCCTGATGTCGACAACTGATCCGATGCTTCCATGAAGGAAGGAGGCGGCATTATACTAGCATGGGCATCACCATTGGTATTGAGCTAGGCATTCGCCGCAGGACACTAATGCTTTGCATGTACGAAGTACACTGCGCCTGGGTAACATCGGAAAGGAAAGAAAATGACCCATGGAGACGGGTCGACGAGTTCAGGGCGTAATCGTAATAATGAGCAACTTTTGATGTTTACTATGGTTTGCTGTTGGATATTTCGTACGGAAGCACAAAAGTATATGCCGTATAGTGCTTGCATGGCACGTTATGTATGGAAGTATCGACGAGTTTCTCTTGCTGCGAGGGCCCAACGGAACGGATCTTCCACCCAATGACGTCCCCAGGGACTCAAGTTTGAGGTCTTTGGTGGTGACACCAACTTTCGTAGCGTGATGCGTGATTCGTGTGATCCGTGATCGCACCGCACCTGCCGCAGGAAAACAGCCAAGGCTGACCAAAAACGGCAGGTTCGGTCTGGATACGTGATTTACGAAGTATTCTCCCATGAAAACCCTCGGGAATACAGTCTTGAAACCTACATTTCGAGGGGGGAAGGAGAAAGGAGACAAATTTTGTCTACCTCCCTTTTTTTCGGCCCCTCAATAGCCTCAATGGGGCGGTTTTTCTGCTCGGCGATTCGAAGAGAATGCCCGATGAAATGTGAGGTTGCAATCGATGTTCCGGAGATGCTTACATCACTGAGTGCAGGGAGACCGGAGTGGATGTGCTAGGCAGCTAGTGCACGATGAAGTAGCAGCGTCCTGGCGGTCGACTGGAGGAGCTAGATCAAACATTGAAGGTTCGTCCGAGAATGAACGCGCCATTACTTGGTAGTGGTTTTACGACTTGATAGTGTCAAGAGCAAAGACTCCACCTCAGATTCTCTGGTGCTCTACCGCACTGTAAACTGATTGACCGGTCGGGTTGAGGGATTGTTAGTGCATGCGATGATGCGAATATGGCACGGTACATCATCGCCAGAAATGCTTCGTACAGCCCAAGAGTGCGCCACTTACTGCGGAAGCACAGAGTACATACGCATCAGTGGTGGCTCCTTTTCCCTGTGGTGTGGGGGTCCATGTCATCGCCTGGAGGGTCCATGGACAGCCATTTCGCCGCATGCGAACCAGTTTAGGTATCGAGTTTCGTCCCTTTCGTCCTTGGAGTGGACAACTAGTTTACATCGACATCGTATCAATGTCATACCTCCGCACCTCGGATCCTCCGAATGCGGTCCTTAAGGGAAAGGGAGTGGATTGATGGAACAAGGAAGAAGAAGAAAAAATAAGCCCATGACGTGGAAACGCAGACAAGGATGGGGACGCAGAGTCGCCTCCGATGAGAGGCAGGTTTGTTGGTTGAAACTTTGAAATCTCGACGGACAGGCAGGAAAGCTGCTCTGAAGCACGACTTCGCACAGCCAATCAAACCCAGGTCGAGATCTTCCCACATTCTGATACCGATATGAGCCACTCACTGGTGACGAAATGGGCCTGCCCTTGGGCCGCCGAAGACTATTGGCAGGGCAGGGTCTCTTTTTTTTTAAGGAATCTTGAACAATGCCTCCCTGACGAAGGCTCATTGTTCATGATCGGATACGCATACGAAGCATGTCAACGCTGCGGTTTCACGGGGCTCAGACTACAATGTATGACCTTGTTCATCGTTCGGTTTGATATTGACGATGGATATCACTTATTAGGCACGGGGGCGAACTCAGTGTCGTAACGAGCGCTACTCTCCCAAGGTGGGATGGTGGGATCCAAGGACTTTCTGGGTTGGTGGGATTTCGATGTGGAATTATGCAGCACTCCAGCCTTGTGGTGAACACACATTTGCCAGTGGGATCAATGCAGGAATATGAGTCCATACATTGGGCACACATGAAGCCGCTTCCAAGGTCCAATGATCCACCAAGTGTACTTCGTTTGTGGTTTCTCGGCCTCCAGGTCTCGGCCTCGCTTATCATCCCAGACTCACAGCGTCGTGCCTTTTACGCGACCGCGAACAATTCCAATTCCCGTGTTAATTACTTTTTTTGCCTCACCTGCCCTTTTCCCTCGTAGCGCAAGAATCCGGGAGTAGCTCCGTCGCAAGAGTATTATTCGTG
Source organism: Scedosporium dehoogii (assembly GCA_002812735.1). Lineage (NCBI taxonomy): Eukaryota > Fungi > Ascomycota > Sordariomycetes > Microascales > Microascaceae > Scedosporium > Scedosporium dehoogii. The sequence goes on from PGIR01000181.1 coordinate 25,475, forward strand.
AGATTTGCAAGGACCAAGGTGCAGGGGATGCAGAGTTCCTAGTCGAAAAGCAGGCGGATCTGCAAGCAAATTCCAGATTACACTTCTCTCGGGTGCTTCGTAAACACAGCCGTTCAAACAACCTTGGACAATGTCGCCTTAATTTTTTTTCAAAATTCCATGCCAGAGGTGTGGTCTCAGAGCCCGCCCCGAAAGCTGAAGGGACCAGGGCATGCCAGCTCATTCCAATGCACCCTTCTCCTCTTCTCTCTGATGATAGTGGAGAATCCCCTAGTCATAATCCTAGTTCGATGGGGTCCCCTTTGTTGGGAGATCGAGAAGGGCTTCTACGAAATGTCGGAACTCCATTTGTCTCCGCCTGGAAGGGAAGGGTTGAAAGTGTTGAAAGCAGCGGGGGGCATCCCTCCCTCCATTTGCCATCGCAATGTCATTCAACTTTTCGTCGATGTTCGGTCCGTGTGGCTCGGGCTGTTAAAGTGTTTTAAACCAGGGTCGCAAAGTGCTGAACCAAGAAATCTTGAAGTTCCCGTTTCCTTGATTAACTGCACTAACTTGATACAGTCGCTGTGGGAAACCATTCCACCAAAGGCCTGCAAAGCCCCGACCACGCCCAATAGTTTCCTTTCTTGTCGGAAGGACCCAAACCGTCCTCCTTGAGACGTCGGCTGGGCGAGACTCATTAATGGGGGCCCATACTCCCATCCTTCTGGGAAATGGACGACCGGCGGGGAGCAAACCCTCCCCCTCATCCCTGGAAAATGAAACAAACCGTGTAAAACGATTTACGCTTGCCTTTAAAGCCCACACGATCAAAGGGGGGGTCGGGTGCACAAAAGGGTGTGTGTGAAGCGTGAAAGGGGGGAAACAGGCAAACCAATAATTTGTCTCTCTGACGTCGGTTTCTATTAGTGGGCGGACTGGACTGAATGAACTACGGAGTACAGGGTACTTCACAGATGATTCCTTGGCTGGGCCATAGTTTCTCGTGGACCATAGAGAACCCATCTCCAAAGGTCGGTTTCCACGAACCCCGGCCTCACAGACCAAAAACGCCCTTGCTGGAAAACGAGACAGCTTATAACATGATGAGAAGGTGTGCGTGTGTGCGTACGGAGACGGAGTTCGTGCTGGTGTGTGTGTGTGGAAAAGCAGGTAACCGGGAATCATCAGAGAATACTAGCGAGATGCATGAAAGTGGTCATCCCATCTTGGGGGACATCACCTCCCCCAGTCAATATCGACCACACCCATATCGCACTATTTGCCTCAAAATTGGAGCAAGTGATTTTTGATGTACGCCGGTGGCGGTTGCACAATCTTGCCTATTCGGCAATCAAAAAAAGAAGATGTTGTATCATGGCGTAGTCCGCTCATCCTTGGATGATAACGACCTCTACGTGACGATCATCTATCTACCCACCGCTTGATTGCTGTGAAATGTGCACCTAGGTCGTACGTGTTCTCTTTCCTGCCGAAATCCGCCCATTCTTCTCTATTTTACGTTGATTCTAAACTACTTGGTCTACACATACGTCGTCAGATCTTACCTTGGGTGTCGCAACTCCAGGTAGCATCTCTTCCACGGGCCAAACCTCCGTGATCCATCTCAACCACTCCCCTTTTCCATATATGTACTCGGGGACAGGAAGGGGAACCGACGGCAGAATAACGCATCCCATGCAACGTCGCGGATTGCGGGCGGCGTGTAACCCTTAACCCTCTACAAGCCGTCTCCGTTTCTAGAACACCACCTCTTCATCCCAAGCTGCATCTTGCCCGGGGACAGCATTTCTGGGCTATCAGAAGCCGACGTTCCCGCAACTCGCAACTCAACCAATCCGTATAAAGTAACAGAAAACCAAGGCGTCGCTGCTTGTCGTTGGTGATGAGGCTACGCGTCTGTCGACGGAGTGGTCGACCAACTTTCGTCACTGCGATGACCATACCACCCGCTCTTCTGTAGAGAATCCTGTCTCCTCTCACCGGTAGAACTCCAACAACCCAGCTCAGTCTCGTGGCCCACTCGTAGTCTAGGGGCGGCAATTCATAAACAGAGACTAGGCACAGGCACGACCGCCATAAACGCCGCTTCGGCCTGCTTCTCCAACCGGCCCTCAAAGGACGCTGTTGTCGGATCATGCCATCGTAGGATGGAGCGTAGATAGTCATCGTCGTCATCACTCGTGTGTCACAATCATAGAAGCACCTCACCAAATCCAGATCAGGACCCCTCGCAATGCGCTCGTCAGTCGAGTGCAGGGTGTGGCAGCATCCGTTTATTCTCTTTCAAAGCAAACTGAAGGAGATCGGGCAAACGCCTCAACATCAGCCCAACTCCCCACGGGCTCAGCAACCGCCTAGCCGTTAGTCGACCGCGATAGCTGGATCGCCACGGGTGCTCGAGAGAGATCACCCGAAAAATGATACATCGTGGGAGGGGTGGTGATGGTCCGGATCATCGACGATTTGTGGTCCTGCGAAGATAAGTAACACATTCGGTTTCCACTGAGGTATTCAGCCCCGGCATCTTCAGGAACAGGGGCATACGCAATTCAGTGGCCCACCCGTACTACAGGCGGACATTGTTGTGTTGGACGGGGTGTGCCATGATGTCCGAAAAGGCCACATTCACAGAAATACCTGTCGCAACCTGAGAATTCGAGGTGAAGTAGCAACGTAGCTGGAAATCCCCCAGGATCCTTTCGTAAAACCTAGCATCTTCCTCCAAACAAAGGACGTGCTGATACATTTTCGCCGCGTGCCTAACTGAGCCGGTTGTCCTTCCTTACTGGAGTGAGATACCAGGTTTCTGCTCAAAAAGCAAACCGACCCTTCTCTTCATCCAGGGGCCATGAGAATCGATCGGCGACGGCGATTCGGGGTGGGTTGAAGCAAATTGGAGACCTGCATCCATGGGGATCATCCGGACAGCTGCATTCCCCAACCGACGCCATGAGTATATCGATTCTAGAGTTGGGGGAAATTGTTTGCTCTTAAAAGCCATACGCGCACACATCTTCCGTCTGACCCAAACTCCATTCGGATTCAAAGATCAAAAAGATCAAGTGAGGCCGATGACAACAGACAATGAGACAACTTAGGTCGTTTCACAACAGCTCGCAGTCGCCGAGGCGAGGAATGTCAGAGAAGTAACCGAATCCACAAAACAGGGAGTAGCTAAAATTGTGGCTATCGGAGATGTATATAATCTCAATGATGACTGCATTAAAAAGACTGAACTTGCTTCTTCGGATTGTTCGCGTCTCCGCAGCGGATTTGGTAGCGGCCCAAGAAGTCCGAGGTCTGGACTTAAAATGGAAGGTGGGAAGTAGCAGAAAGGCGTAAAAATATCGAGTAAAAATTATCTTGTAGCAGAGCCAATATCTAGATCAAAGCAGTATATGAGGAAGCATTAAATTTGGTAGAGGAGCCGGTGGTTGTTTCACCGAACACTTGTTTTGATCGTCTCACCTTGACACAAGTTGGCAAAGCGATGGAATGGATGGATGCGGCTTGGGCCTGGAGGAAGTGGCAGTGACATCAAAATGAGCTTGAAGTACAAAGTACATCGTACTTTTACTCATCCAAATCAACCACGTGACTTTCCAGTAAATCCTCGCTGACATTCCGAAAAGGGAAAGAATCAATTGACCCGTGTTGCTACTTCGTATGTTGCTGGGCAATTTCCGTCCGCAGCAGCCAATACGAGGCGGCAAAGCAACTGGAACGAGCGTCCTGGGACACATCCCCAAACTCGGATGTTCCGCTTTTTTCTCCCCCTTCCTCCAGCAACGCCCTGCTGGCCCCATCCTTCCCATATCGAACTCAGCCGCCGGTCACTCACTTTTCGTTCAGCAGGGTTCCCTCAGCCCAACCTGTTTGAACATCGTCACTCGTTTTTGCAACAAACCCCCTCCACACGGTAAATGATTCGGATCAATCTCTTTCAATCCTAGAGAATTATCGGACGAACGAGCGAAATACAGAGTCTTCGCACCCTGAGCCCTGTCGAGATACGATCGATCGAACAACTCGGCCCCCTTTCCTCTTCGACGAGCCGTTGCCGTCCTTTTGTCTCCTTCTTCGTGTCAGCCGCCGATCGAATTTTCCCTTACTAGGCCAACATTTGCTTCGACTTTGCGACCACTGCATTTCTATCGTAATTCTTGCTTCGCGGTAATTTTGTCTTTCGAGTAACTTTTGTTCCTTAAATCGTTCGACCGACCACACGCGAGAAATTCACCACCCTTGCCCCTCACCCCCTGGCGGGACGTGGTTGTCCGAAAAGAACGCGATATTGGGGGGTTCTAACGGGCGGTTTCTCTCTCTCGACATCGACATCGACATCCCCCCCCAACTGATTAATGTTCAGAGTCCAAAATGGGTGGGTTCGGCGACTTTACAGATCTCTGCCATACGGCGCCCATGCCGCTATGCGCTTCGATTGGGCCGATAACATCGGTCTCGAGTAACGTGGGCATCGAGCCTAACTGCTATGCCCGCAATATCGAATTGGCGAACACGATGATTTTCGAGGGTGCTGCGAGTGCCATGCACATTGTTGCCCTGATCATGACGGTGATAATGGTCCTCCATGTTCGAGGCAAATTCACAGCTGTTGGTAGGTGCAACATGCCTCGATGAGAAACAGAACTCGACGAGGGGCGTGTCGAGAGACTGTAGATTCTAACATCTAGACAGGCCGAAAGGAGATCACGACTTTCTTCTACCTCTACATGCTCCTCACCTTCATTTCTCTCTGCGTCGATGCCGGTGTTATTCCTCAAGGCTCCAACCCGTATCCCTATTTCGTCGCGATCCAAAACGGCCTCTCGTCGGCCGTCGTAACGTGTCTGTTGGTGAATGGATTCGTGGGCTTCCAACTGTACGAGGACGGCACGCCTCTCTCCGTCTGGCTTCTTCGGATCTGCTCTTTCGTCGGCTTCGTCATCAGCTTCCTCATTTCGATCGCCACCTTTAAGTCGTGGGCAGGTCTGTCGCCAACCAATACTATTGGCTTGTTCGTCGTCCTGTACCTGCTCAACGCGATCCAGCTCTTCGTCTACGTCGCTATGCAAATCTTCCTCGTCGTCAGGACTCTGCAAGACCGCTGGCCGCTCGGTGACATTGCCTTTGGTCTGTTCTTCTTCATCGTCGGCCAGGTCCTCATGTACGCTTTCAGCTCGAAGATTTGCGTTGCGGTTAGCCACTATGTCGATGGACTTTTCTTCGCTACGACGTGCAACTTGTTGGCGGTCATGATGGTCTACAAGGTAAGGAGATGCGTTCCGCCATTGGGGTGGTGGTCTATCGCTATCGCACGAGTGAAGCGAACGGTTGCTAATATCGCGATGATTAGTACTGGGATTCCATCACCAAGGAAGACCTCGAATTCTCCGTCGGAACAAGGATGAACAACTGGGAAGTGAAGGAGCTCCTACCCGAAGAGGAGCGCCGAGCCACGGTATACGCCGACGACCCGTACGGTCAATCCAGCGCCTACGACCATCCTTACTCACCCACGCCAACTGCTCAACGGTTCTCTACAAAGTACTAAGTGGCAGGATGGCAATGAACCTGCATTAGTACCATACGGAGTCCGTTTAGTTTTGTTTCTTCCTTACGCTTCAGTCTCCTTTCCTTTTTCCCTTTTTCCATTACCCGTTTTACAAAAACATTATAGACAACTCGAGAAGCGAGAGGTATCGAAGGGCTTGATATTCTCTCATGGGGGTCATGTCTGGTGAAGGCGTTTTTAATTTTTCCTCTATGCTTTTGTTTTTTTCTTGTTTATAATGCCCCGACTACTCCTGCTCATAAGGTTGGATGCTTCGAAGCCGAACTGTGTTGGATCCTCCGGGAGTGATGTTGGATTGGACAGTGGGTTCCCGATACATGTTGTGTCCCAGATGGTTCCCAGATGGTTCTGGAACGGAAGAAAGAGGAGGTAATATCATCAGGATGTGATCATGGAGAGGGAAGAAGGCATCGGTGGATGCGAAGACGACTGGTAAATAGCGTCTATAGAGACATTTTAATGACTACAAAAGATAATGTTCGAATTTCTACGCTCTGCTTGGTAGACCGAGGGGGGGTGCTATCAGCCTTCCTGACAGCTTACTCCGTTCGAGTCCCCGACCTTCCTAAAATAGCTGAAACCAATGATTGGGTACAGATCGAGGTCCTTGTGAGGACGGCCAAGTGCGTTGTTATCGTGCACTAATCAACGAGTCGGCTTCGATCAGGTGAAGCGCTGGCGATTATGCTTCGTACCATGTGATAGACAGGCCAGGCCGGGATGCATCTCTAGCACAGAGTACAGAGTATGCTTGTGATGCTGTTTAAACCGCAGCCATTCTTCCCTAATAACCAAGGTAAACTGTCCTCTATTCCCAATCGAGTCATTTCCCGCTTCTCCCTGCCTACTGAAGGCTTCCGTATTAAAGCCGAGCTATCTTCTTGATTCGAGAAGGTGGGAATGTGAAGAACCTACATGATTGTGACTTCCAATTGTACCTTTGACCTCGCTGTTGGTGACAAGGTGTTGTCAGCGCCCCACTTTCTAACCTCACCCCAAGTTGCAGGAAAGAGCACACAGTCAAGGTGTTCCATTCAGTGAGTGCTGCTTCACCTTCAACCTCTGATCGCATCAGCGAACGTTTAACCTTATCGGACACGTCTAGTTTCGTAGCCTCTCACAATTATCCGACACTAGCCATTGCTACCGTCGAAGCGTATCTACACTAAAGGTGGCCACGTCTAGCCCCCAACGAGAGAAAGTGAGTGAGACCTCCAAGCGCAACCAACGAATTCCCTGTCTGGCAAGCCCTTCCGGCTCTCCCACCACTCGTGTTCATGCAAGATTTGCCTTTTCCACAGAGGTATGGTTCAAGCGTCACTGCATGAGTCCATTGTTTGCCTCCCCCACAGCGCATTCGCTGGTCATATTTTATCGCTTCCGGGCTGGCCAATCGCTTGGCTGCCTGGCTCTAACCAATCATCTGCAGCCTTCTTTCCATCAAGCAATCAATCAGTCAATCGCCGTTCCATTCCGGCGTAGATTCCCCGTATCCGGGGTTCACTGTACGGGAGTTAAGTTATTGGATCTCGGATATCACGGAGGAGGGATTGGCCGATTCTTTGACAGCCTGGCCGCGTTACGGTCCTGCCACCTACTCCGTATTTCAAAGTCGCGAACCTGCGCGTCTTTGAATGAGCATCTTTGACCAATCGCAGCCGAGTCTTGTTCCAACGTCACCAGACAACGTCGCAAGGCTCTGACCCATGGGCCAACCACCGTTCTTGTGTCTCGACGGATAAGCCCGCGCAAGTCTAATCCTGCCGCTCGCGCTTTTTCTTCATATCGACCCAGGCCGACTACGATCTGTCCCGATTCGGCCCGGGAACCAACAGCCGCGTCTGGCTGCTGCCAGCTCCCTCAGATGCTGGCTGTCTCCTCGGGACGACGAGGACCTCTTAGCTCTAACCCTTTTTTTTTTTTTTTTTTTTTTAACTTACCCCTCCATTTTCTTATTAATTCCTACATCTTTATATCGTCCTCGTCTATAAAATCTGGATGCAAAGGAGTTCCTCCGAGACCTTTTTTTCTTCTTCTTTTTTTCGAAAGGGGAATTGAATCAGCAAAAGGAAGAAAGATACAGGGAGGGCGGGGACCAGCTATTGGCCTAGCATCTAGCCTTTCCAGTCCCGGTAGCACGCTCTCCGATGCCTCATTCTACATCTACTTCCGCTACTACCACCGACGATTCAAGAATGATGAGTCCGAGGGCTGTCTCGCCGAGGGCGCGGGATGGTGAGAGGCGTGATTTCGAAGACCTAGAGGCGAGATTCTTTGATGACCTTAAAGTTAAGCAGGGAGAAGAGGATGACCGCTTAGAGTATGAGTACGAGGCCACAAAGGCCCAAATCTCTGTCAAGCTTGAGGAGGCGCTGCGCGAGAAGGCTGCGCTTGAGCGAAAGCTGGAGGCCGTCAACGCACGCGTCGTGCTACACAACGAGACTCTCGATAGGCTTACGGAAGACTACAAGGTCACACTTGCAAAGTTGGCCACGAGCCGGAGGAAAGCCTACTATGATATGCAGGAGCATTTCAAGAATAATCGCGATGAGGGATCGCTGGACGTTGATCTGATAACACAGCTCCGGAACCTCGGGCCTAAGATGGCCGTTGTGCCTGGAGAGGAGGAGGAGCAGCGGGTTGGTGTGGACGGCGATAACGATCTGACGGGCGCTTCTGTATTTCATTCGGATGGCCGCCTCATCGGAAACATCAAGAAAGTCCCCGTGGGAACACCCATTGTCGACATCTTACTGGACCTTCCCATAAAGAGGGACGTTTGTATTCGAGCCGGACGCAAGTTCAATACCGTAAACCTGGAACCCATTTATAACGAACTCCACGGTACAAAGCCTTCCAAATGGGTGGCGTTCATGGTTCAAGCCGTCGGAGACATCCAGACTCCGCCTTGCACCACTTGCGCCAAGTCGACAGGGCCATTCGCGGAGTGCATCAAAGTCCGTGGTGAGCCGTTTGCGAGGTGCGGGAACTGCGAATGGGCCAGGCAGGGCTGCCACCCGATCGCCGTGATTCCCGACAGCCAGGAGACGGCGACAACGATCGACGTCGAAATGAAGGACGCACCTCCCACTTCAACCATAACAGCTTCTCCGACGACATCTGGTTTCCGCCGCAATAGCGATGTGGACGGCCGACAACCCTTGATATTGAAAAAAGCTCCAATTTCATCGCAGAAGTCAGTTACCGATGCCAAACCATCCGCCTCTCACGATCCGCAACCAGCGCCTACCGGTCCTACTGGCGCGGCTGAGACAACGGCATCATCCCATCGGCCGATTGCCCCAGCACCGCCACGATCAGAACGGGCTGCCACCTTAGATGACAACGTCGAAGCCAGCGCAAAATCACCCGCGGGCTCCGCAAACATCTCGGAGATCGACCCCGCCGAGCGCGAGCTGCTCATCAACCCGCCCCTCGCCCTCCGCGACAACGGCACCGTGTATACCGAGCCCGAGCTCATGGCCGGCGTGCCCGTGGAGAAGATTGACCAGAACCACTCGTATTGGGATCCGGCGTGGAAAGATCCCGTTACGAGTGCGAAGAATGTACTCGCCGGCTACAAGGAGAAACACGAGGCCTGCCTGAGCGACGTCAGCGGGACCAAGCCCACTAACAAGTTCCTCCTCGGCCGGCAAGTCAAGCGGGGTTACACGATTCTAGAATTTCTCGAAAACGGCTCGTTCCACCCGTACCAGTTCGTAGCGAAGAAGTGGATGACGCCCGGCATCATTACATACGATACGCTCTTCCGGCTGGCGGCTACTCTGGGGGAGCTCGAGAAGTTCAAGATCAAGGTGACGCCCGCCGAGTGGATGAGGCAGCGGTTCTACGAGATCATGCTCGCCGAGGGGGACCAGTTCAGCTTGACGAAGACGCTGAAGGATTTCTACCGCGATCCGAAACTCCAGGCTTTGAGGGCTCTCAGCGGGTTTGGAAATATTGGGCGGCCGTCCGGGGCGAAGGCCGGCGAAGGTCCTCGAGCCAGGAGCCCCGGTGGCTCGAGGCACGACAGGCAGAGACGCAGGGAAAGTGGCGGTACCTCGGCCAATGCGTCGTCTGGTGGGACTACTACCCGTCCGTCGAAGCGTCCGAAAATTGCAGCTCCCTCGCAGCAGAAGCAGGTAAAGCAGCAGCAACAACCTGACGACTCGCCTAAAGCAGCACTGACCGCCAAGGCTGGGGAGGGAATGGAGCAAAAACAAAAACAAAAACAAAAACAGGAGCAACAAGCAGCAATGGCGGAAGACGAATTCGCCTACGAGGGCTTCACAGACACAGACTCCCTCTGCGGAGACTCGGTCGATAACGACGACTACAAAGTCCGGCAAGTGCGCACGCGGCAGCACACGACCCCGCTCGAGGGGACGCAGTACTGGCACTTCATCCAGCACTACGAGGACCTGGGCACGTGGGAGCTGCACCTCCTGCAGAGGACGAACCCTCCCGACTGGGTGCGGTACGAGCCGCCGTTCAACTTTGGCGTGTTCCTCGACGAGATCATCGCCATCACGCATCACCCGGAGAGCTTGAAGATCCACGTCAAGTTGACGGTTCCCGAAGGCGGGGAGGGCACGGAGGGGTATGTGAAGGGGGAGGTCATGACGTGGTTTAAGAGGGAGAGGACGAAGAGGCGGTTGTTGGCTTCGTGTCGGGAGAAGGGGATTACGATTTCGGTAGCTGACAGGTGAGTTTTTTGGAAAAGGGGGGCTTGTTTCCCTCTGTCTTTCTCCTTCTTCGATGTGTTCTAACCACAGTATAAAGCGTGTCGGACCTTGAGAAAATGTGGGACGAACTTGGCGAGCATTCTCAGCAGCTCACTGGACTTTTGGACGGTAACGGCGAAAACGAGTAAAAAACGAGACGAGCGAGATAGAGAATGTAAGAGTGAGATTTAAACCGGACGAGAGAGAAGTCGATGGACAATTAGAAAAGGGGTGTGGGAGACGAGACCATCAAGGTGGAGGAAAATCGGACAGTTTCTCTTTTTATTCTTTTCTTTTCCTTTTTTAAGAACTTGATACCCTCATGCCCTTAAGGGGAAACGGCACTCTGGGCTGGGAAATCTTTTTTTTTTTTTTTTCTTTTCTGTTTTGTTTTTATAAACCGGGAGCCAAGTCTTTTTTTTCTGTCCCAATACATCTACAGATTCCTTTCTTTATTCTCCCTTTTCGTCTTGCTCTTTTAGTGGAGGTGCGTTTCGGTGGAATGTGATGGAAAATATATCTGTGGCTCATTGCGCCGAGGAGGATGAAGGTGAAGAGAGCTATCCTAGGAGGGCTGCCTGAATTGAAGAGAATAATTGATCTATTGTATCGACATATCCTGAGAACCGTGAAGTGATATATGCTTTCCATTGCGAGAATGATTTTAAAAAGACAACCTGAGCCGCATGAGAAAAACACCCAAACCAAACTCTCCACACCATCATCCCTTTCTAGGAGGGAGGAGAAGAACGCCATGTCATGTCCGTAAGCAATCGCAACGCTACCAAATGCATCAAGTGCGAAATTTGTTTCATTTCGGTCTCCGGAAGGGATGTGCCTCGGTATTGAGCACATAGTCATCCAGACTGATAAGATCGGGAGGCGAGAAGATGAGGTAGAAGTACTTAAGTGTCTCAGCAAGCCAGAAGCTCTAATTTTTGGGGGGGGGGGGGGGGTTCCCGGTTAGTTGTCCCGTTACACAAGGGAGAGAAGTCTCGAAGGGAGAACAAGAAAAAAAACCAGACAGAGGGCTCGGGAGACATTTACCTCCATATAATCCTCCAAGGGCAGCTTCCCACCCTCAACCTTCTCCTTCGGCACCGTGACGTCCAAAACAGCCGCATTCGCAATCTCCGTCGCCGTCCCCTCCCTCACAGCGCGGAACATGTCCCACGCCATATCGACGTACTGCTCCTCGCCCGTGACCCGATACAAGACGAACAAACTCTCGATCGCCTCGGGCCGCAACAGATACCGCGGGTCTTTCGCCGTGGTGAATCCCTTGGGCAGGTGGGGGAGGTACTCGTCCCTCTTCTTCTTCTTCTCGGCGTCCCAGACGGCTTCGTCCCAGCGACAGGTGCGAGGGGTGGCGGTGGGACCGGGGCATACGGCCATGTTGAACCGCTCGGGCATGATGCCGGTGGGGAACGACTTGTACACGTAGGCGCAGCCCTTGGCGAGCCGGGCTCCCGTTTCGACGTCGGTGTCGTTGGCGAAGAGGCGGCCGGCTAGGGCCATGACACCGCCGATGAAACAGGTAAGATGTTCGCTTTCCGGGTCGAGCGTGGGGATGTCATCAGGGCCGACTCTAACGTTGCCCGAGATGAGGATATCCTCGCCCCTGGGAACCATAGGTCGGAAGAACAGGTGATCGGTGGCGGTGCGCATGAAGGCGCGCGACATCTTCTCGTACACGGGCTCGAGCCCGCCGAGGAGCACGTGCATCTTGGGGAGATACTCGTACAGCGAGTCGGCGTTCCCACCGAGGGTGAAGACGCGGCCGTAAGTCAGGTCCTGGGCGTACATGGAGACGAACATGGGCCACATGCCCGGCAGGGCCGTGTTCATCTGCTGCTTCGCGAAGAGGCGGGTGATTCGGGATATGGCGTCGAAGTACTTTGGGTTGCCGGTGAGCTGGGACAGGCGTGTCATTTCGAGCGAGAGAGTTCCCGGTCCGGCGGAGACAACGATGCCCTCTAACCTCAGCCCTTCACCTTTCTTGGCGCTCTCGAAGTCGATGTTATCCACGGGGAGGCGGTTCTCGGTATCGAAAGCGGCGTATAAGAGATCGCCCAGTTCGACGGCCTTGGTGAGCAGGATCTCGCGCCTGCTCAAATCATAGGCGGCCAGCAACCCGCCGAGATAGCGGATATTCGTCTCAAACGTATTCACCCTCGTAGACATAGTCTTCCCAAAGTCGATCTCGGCCACTGCGGCGACAGCCTCGTCGAACTCCTTCCGGAACCCCATGATCCACAGCGTGTCAAGAGAATCCACGAGGGTGGCAGCCCAGCCGGAGAACTGGTCCCTCCCCTTAGAGCTCAGGGGCAGCAAGGCGTCCCTTTTCCAGGCATACTTGCGGTAGCTGTCCCAGTTCTTGTAGAAGAGGGCCTTGACCTGCTGGCGGCGGGTTTCGCGCGTCCTTGCGCGGGTGCGGGACCAGTCGTCGGGGCCGAACTTGTACTGGATGGATGGGAGGTGCTTGGGGCGGCCCGAGGGGAGGTGTTTGAGACGGGAGGGCGGGGGGTTCGCGACGGGGACTTTGCTCCAGTCGAAGGATTTTGTGGAGGGTGGGTAGGATGGGGGTTTGTGGTTCATGTACCATTCGAGGCGCTCGGAGGCTAAGGGGGAGGTGGCTAGAAATGCGGGGACTGTGTAGGCAGGTTTTGGGGTTGAGGAGAGGAGGTAGAAGAGGGTGAGGGCTACACAGAAGCCGAGTAAGAGGTATCTCCCTTTTGTTCTAAAGGAAGGATACATGATGGGAAGAGAGAGGCGAGTGAGTGAGGGGGAGAGGGAGAGAAAGAGAGAGGAGGGCGGGCCAACGGGCCCAGTGGCGGCTACCTAAATCTAAGCGCGGGTGTTGGTTGTGAAGGCATGGAGGATGGAGGATATCGAAGACGCCCCAATTCTAGTATACTTGGTTGCTCTTTCAAACTTCTTTAGGATTGGTCAACTAACGTGAGACTCGATTAGGACCGGGAATGGGGGCGGCGCGAGAGATTCAGCTCAGAAGGAAGACTTCTAGAAAAAGCGGCGAGATGAGCGTAGGATGAAGCGCGGTACTTTGTAGATGTGGCCACTCTGTCGGTCGTTCGGTTCCTTCCGCTCGTGCATATGAAAGAGGGAGCAATTGCCGGGTCCGAAGCTTGGTTTTTTCAATTAGGCGGGATTGGGCGGGAAGCTTGGGATTTGGAGAGCCGGGAAGCGCGAGAGGGACTGATCTGGGGCGTGAGATGAGGAGAGGAAGGAGCAGGAGGGCACGTGAGGGGGGAGAGAGAGAGAGAGAGAGAGAGAGAGAGAGAGAGAGAGAGAGAGAGAGAGAGAGACCGTGTAGGTCTTGGATATTTTGAAAGAAAAGCAGAAGGAATTAAAAAGAGAATTATATCAAACTGCAGTTCATACAACATTGAAGATCTTCGATGCTAGCAGTCGAAGCTGTGATTCAGAGGCAGCTGAAATATGAATCTGGACCGCCAATGGGAACAATGGGAATTGGGGGTGGCTTGAGGCCGGTGGCAGGTCAGACTTGGGGATGAAGAGCAGACAAGACATGTTGATCAAGGTGCGATTCTGCCAGCGAAGAGATCAAATCAAATGATAAAGTACAAAGATACGAACTAAAACAGGCATTAAAGTTGGCGGCTAATTCGAAGTCTTGGCAAAGTTGGCGCCTCGTGTTGCTCTTGCTCTTTTCCTCTTTTCCTCATGCGAGCTTCTCCTTCCGTCTTCAGGTGCGGTTGTGATTTGGGTCTCCCGGACCGTCGCAGTCGGCAGGGGGCCCCGGCAAGCCAATGCAGAATTGGGCTCGGCTACAGTGATTTAGCCAATTTTATTCCATATTCAATGCAAGACGGGAGATTGATCCCTCTACAGAGGGCAATTCATTTACTCGATAAATGGAAGACTCTGGACGATAAAGAGAGATTTCAACCTAACATCAATCAAGGACATTCAGACATCAATTCATCAATTGAACAATTCGTCAATTGCTATGTACGCAGTGTGCCACCGAGAATAAGACCGAGACCGAGGCGCTGGACTCGACTGCCAGTCCCAAATCCCAAGTCCCAAACCAGTTTAGCTTCCACAGAGCTTAACTCTATCACAGGTACGAGGGTGCTACACTACAACCTCGAGGAAGAAGCTTAAATTGAACGACAAATCCCCGGCATATATCAAGGATATACTTACAAAGGACATTATTTGAGTTGACTGTCTTTGCTATTAAAAGATGGATATGATTACAGCGGATGTGCATAATAGACTCACACTCTCCTCTCTACTTCATGGAAACACTCTGGCTGAGTCTGCACATTGAATGAACAGCAAGGCATTGCGTACTTTGTAGCATATTCTTGGTTGGTTTCTAGTCAGTCAGTTGGCAATTATTTATCTATTAATCTGAAGAAGTGAGAAGTGGCTTTACACCATGTCTCCTAATTCCACATCATCATCCACCCGATGGCCACGTCTCCTCAGCCTGGGCTCCGCAATGCCGTAGACTTTCTTTGGACCCGGCGGTGATATCTCCCACTCATGAACCTCTGCGTCATGTAGGGGTTTACGAGGGGACTTTGGCGCTCGAGTTACCTGCCTGGCCGCCTGCTGCACCACTCGATCCGTCACTCTCTGCTCTTCTCTCCAAAGCAGCTTCATGGAGTCCTCTATGAATCTGCTCACACGACGAGATGGGCTAGCGTAAAGGGAAGGGAGGCGGTACAAGAGGATGGCGGTAGCGAAGAAGGCTACCCCACCGGCAATAGCATCTACACGTTTAGTGGGGAGCAGACGTTGTCAGTTTGCGGGTTAGATGTGGAAAGGAAAACTGGTAGGATGGGGACGGGGACGGGGACGGGGACGGGGACGACATACAGGTGAAATAATCTCCAGATACAATCAGAAACGGTAGCTACGACATCAAGTTAGCTGCTGTCACCATGGCAAAGGCAAGAGGAGAAAGCGAGGGAAAACCGCATACCAATAGTGCAGACAGGAAGGCAAGAGCCGACTGCAACTGGACCTGTCTCGCAGCCAGCCGGTTCGACACCCGCATACTCGCCTCGGAAAGTTCGACATCTCGCCGGCAATGAATCTGTCAGAAAGAAAAGAAAAAAAAAACATGAGCTTTTCCACATTAACACGCAAAAAGACTAGAAACTATACCTTTCTCAGCAAAGCTAGGCAGTCCTGTGAAAGAGCCTCGAAGATACGCTCGCCTTCGGCATCGTCTCGGCGAGAGAGCTCAAACCTCGCTCCGTATGCAAATGCTTGCAAATCTTTCGTGTGCAACGAGTTAAGGTCATGCCCCAGCCCGCTCACTTCGGATTGGTCCGAGAATTCGTCAGTCGAAGAAACCGAATCTCGCTCATCTGGGAAGTTTTGTTTTCTTTTCAGCATCCGCTCCTCAAGCCAAGAGATTCGAAAAAGAGCCTACCTTCGGTTTCAGGGTCCCATTTCGGAGAGTCAAACCTTACGGGCCTTTCTTTCTTTCGAGATTTCTGCCGTTGCCGACGTTTTCTTTTTCTAAGCACAAGGAGAGTGCGGTAACGCTGCAACTCATCTGTAAAGTCCTTTATGACTGCGCTGCGCTGCCGCCAGACTGACAAGGCTCGACCAATTTCAGACTGCAAGGAAGCCACCTCCATTTCCAAACGTGAATAAACATGAGACCAGTCCCTGGGCACATATGACTGAAAATAGGCGGATAGCGAAGATGCAGCCTTTTCAAGTTGGACCCATTTCTCTTCCTACAGAACAGCCAAAAGTTAGTCTAGATATTCAGCTTCTTGCTTGTGAGGGGGAAGACCACCCACCAAACGATGGATTTCTTGCTGAAAGGCCTGCTTAGCATTCAGTGCCAGTTTGTGGCCCTTTGGGCTAAAGTTGCCACATTCCTCGACAACGATCCGGGCCGCGTCGATAGCAGTGGCGACATTTTCCGTCAATAGCCTCCTCTCTACTTCTCTGAGAATGGAAGGCTGTTCTTCCGAGCCTAGAAGATCGGGCAAGTTGGGGAAGCAAGCAACCACGGTGTCACCGCCTAGTATCCACAGCCAAAGCTGGTTGACAAGGATAGCACCTCTGTAATATGGCGGAGTCTTCGTTGTCGGCACCGAACAGATTTGAACCTCATGCGGCATTTGGCGTCCAGAATGGTGGAAGGGACTGCCGTGGTACGCTTCTTCCAGCGAACGTCTAGGATGAAGGGATTCCTCGTAATGTAGATACTTGTCTGTTAGTGCCTGTTGTTGAAAAGATGAGATATCCTGGGCAAGACGGGCCGCACTCAGGAAAACCCTTCTCAGCGGGTGTCCTCTTCCCGGCAGGTCCTCCTTCGGCGATTTTCGCTTGCGTGAAAACAATTCAGAAATCCGCCTCCGTTCGTAAATCCTCTGCTGTTTCTCTGTCGGCCTAGTTCTCCGTTCTGGATACCGTCTAGAAGTATACCCTCTCTGGTATTCTAGGTCTACCTCGACTTTCAGCCTCATTTCTCGTTTGGCGTCCTCAAAGGGTTCCCAAGACAAGTACGGAAACTACGTAGATAAGTGTTCGTTAGCCTACACCATTCCCGCGATTCGATCGATGGTAATGAGCCAGTTCGATAGACTCCATCATTACTCACAGCCAGAGCGAGGTCAGGAAAGGCGCTGTCCTCATCTACCCGGGCACACCAAGCGTCAGCATCAATTCTTTGCGAATGTAGTTTCTAGACCAACGCACCTGCGCTCGAGACTGCACAAAAGGGTTTAATGCTACGCGATAGCGCCTCTCCCTCGATTCGACCCCTCCAGAGCCATTCGCTAAGAACAGTAGGAGACATTTCGCCTATCAAACGTGGGAAGAGTCGCTAAGGGTGGATTCAAGTAAGTATTTCACGGCTCGGTCCATCTAGCAGGTTCCGTTTCAGGAGAGCTACTCACTTCGATCCACTATGGAGTAAAGGTTGCAGAGTTAGCGATTGAAAAGGGAGACAAAAACAGGAGTAGCCGAGGCCGGTCGGGGAAACTCGACGAGTCAACTCACATCCATATTGTTCGCGGGTAGGCATATAAGACGGAAGCCCCTAACGGCTCTAGGGCTATCTCGTGGGCGGTAGCTACCATCGAGGAGTCTCTCGATGGGTACTCGATCAATCTCGGGGACCTCTCTGTTGCTGTCAAATATGGCAGCCCGGATGTCTTCGTCGGGACTGTACTTGTAGCGAGGTGAACAAACGTCGGTGGCTCCGATATCTTCGTCCGGATCCGCGTCTCCGCCGAATTTTGTGCCTAACCCGTGCCATAGTTTCGGCCGATGGAATGAAACGGGCCCAGTAGTAGGTCTTACAGGTAAGTCAGACGCAGGGCTGCCGAGTGGGAACGTGGACCTGGCCCACTTCCTCCACGATTCCATCGCTTCTTCCAACTCAGTCGACGAATTCCCAGGAATCGAGGCGATAAGCTGCCGAATCCTCAAGACCCTCCTCAGATCCCGCTCTTCGAGAGGCGTCCGACCGGGCAACGAGGATGCAATCTTCCTGTATCTTGGTGGCGCCGGAGATGCGGTACGCAGCCGAGCGGAGCCGAATACATGTCCTAGGACGGAGAGGCTCTCGGAGCGTGGCCCAAAGGCCCCGGATTGCGCTCTCTCCCGAAGTACCGACACTGGCTGGGAAAATAGATCTGATCCATATTCCATGACCATCGATATGAGGATGGTCATCCCTCCTTCGATCCTCAGTATAGATGGGAGGTGGTCGCGGAGGATATTGATACCTAGTAGCCCACGGGTCTGCTCAAGCACCTGTCGGGACACAGCCTCAGAAGCGAACGCCCTAGCCCTGCTTTCATTATACCAATATCCGTCTCCGGGGGGTTCCGTTCTTTCAGATGCTAGTCGGCGTGACATGTCGGCTAGACATCGAAATGTGCTTGGCAGGGTAATGGTTCCAACTTTCAATCGTCGGCGAGCCTCGTCGACCATGGTTGTAAAAGGGAGGGCGAATGCTGTATCGTCAGACACTGCAACGATGTGCCCGAAAACTAGCCCCTCCCTTGGATCAACAACCCATGACCCAGAATCTCCTTGCCGAAGGCCTATCGATATCGACCCGTTTTCTTAGCATGATGTTATCAGGGGATAGCTAAATGAGTGAGTAGGAAGATGGAACATACCAGGGCCATCCTCCCGAGAAAACGTCAGGCACCAAACTTCAATGGCCTGTCCAGAAAGGAACAAATTGCCTGTATTCGTTGACATAATCGCTTGTATAAGGCCCCCGGAACCGGAAACGATGATAACCTCCTGAGAGGAGGGCTGGGGTGCAATCGTATGTATGTATTTCACCTGATCAGTTTCGTCGATATCTCCCGCTCCTATAAACAAGTTGCTATCGGCGAAAGAAACGAAGTTGGGAAGAGCATCATCTAAGCTCTTTAATTGCATGAGTGACCAGTGAGTTCCGGTGATATCAGACTCCCGGTCAAGGAACATGTCGCTTCGCTCCGTGTGGTGCATGAGATCGTCCGGGTCGATGCGCGCCAACTCTTCAACCGGGTTGACGGCAGCTTTCTCTGGCGAAGCCGGAAGTTCGAGTCCCGGCTCAACGTCGTCGTCCATTTCATCATTGTCCAAAATTCGCCTCAGAATTCCCTCAAGGCTTGCCGTATCCGCAGCATTGTCGCCTTCGCCATCTTCATCGTCTTGTGGCTTGTGGCCGGCAGTCACGGCATAATATTGGCCGTTGAGCGTGACGAGACCGCCGACGGTGTAGACCTGAAGTCTCCAATCATCATCCCGGTCCTCCACCACGGATCCGCACAAAGTCTGCAGTCGAGTCGAGGCTGCTGGCACATGCACGCGCCTCGAGGACGCCGTTCCTTCCAGCTTGTCCATCTTGTAGCATAGTTTAAACACGCCTTTGTAGTACTTCTTATAAGTCTTCGTGTTGAGGATGAGGCGGAGGTTATTCATGTTCTTCTTATCCCGAAGCCCAAAGAAGCAAATGTAGTGCTCGGAGCGTCCCTCTGGATCACCTAACGGCTTTCCTAGAGCACGGGTCCAGAAAATAGGCATCGACCGGTCAAAAGCGGCTACAAAAAGCGACTCATCCTTAGACATATCAACGATAAGTTGTTGAGAAAAGTCCTTATATTTGCGCTCTACCGAAATTGGGAAGGCGACGTTGCTAACTTGAATATCCACGCTGTGCGGAGTGTCGTAGCCTCGTAGAAGCGCCATGATGGCTGAGATTTTCTCGAGTTCGTCCGCCTGAAGCCAGAGTTCGTGAGAGTTGCGGTCGCGGTTGCGGTTGCGGTTGTTCTCCTGTTGTGGCTGCCTTTGCTGGGGTTGTTCAGTCTCACCTTGGTTCGGCACGCGTTCAGTGGGCGGATCCGGCTGTTGAACTTGCTCTTGCGCCCGAGAGGAGGAGCCGGCGTGTTCAGGCTCTATCTTCAGCTTCTCAGGCTCGGTAGGCTGCGGGCTAGCTGCCGCTTTACTGCTACTACCAGCTGTGCTGCCCTGGTTTAGCTGGTTCCCACCGCTCTCGTATGCTTTGACGGTGGTAGAACGCCGCTGTGCGTTCGCAGCTCCCGTGGAATCTGTGGTTTTCGTGGCTTTTGTTGCCGCTTGGTGTCTAATTCGCGTACTAGTCGGACGACTATTATCGTGAATCTTCTGCCTTCCGCTCAGCGGCGCGGACGAGGGCTTTTTGTTGGCATGGTTCTCCGCCACTTTCAGGGTCTTCTTTCCCTTGCCGCGCGATTTGAAGAGGGAACGAAGCGGTTCAAATACCGGGACGCCGGCCGCGATATCACTCTGCGACACGGAGCCTTGTCCAGAGCCGACCTGTTTCGTTCTGGCTCCGGGTTCAGCCTGCATTCTTGCGCCGATTGACTTTGGATATCACCATGGCGAGTATGAATGTTCTATCCGAGGTCTCGGTCGACTGGCGAAGGGTTGAGGATAAATGAATGTTTTTTGAGGCGCGCAGCGCGCAAACAAATTTCGCGCGGGGGTGGCACAGATGCTCTCATCGCATTGGATGCCTTCAGGTTCATTCGCGCTTTCACAGCGACCGGGGCGCATCATGCATCATCGGACAACAACGTTGTGACTGGTCGGCGCAAGAGGCACCGTCGCAGAAACTCCCCGAGCCTGCCTTCGCAGTAGTAGGCAGGCAATGTCGATCTCCATCTTTTTCTCTTTCAGTTTTTCTCAAAAGGTATATCTTTACACAACAAGTTCGGTCCCAAACATTTAGCTCGGCCATTCACATAATGAGTTTCGACACGTCCCATGAACTTCAGCCATTGAGAAATGAAGCGGCCACCGGGCAAAATGGGAATGGGGGAGATAACTTAGTGGCAGCGCCAAATGAGGAACCTCTCGATGAGGAACTCGATGAGGAACTCGACGAGGAACTCGATGATGTAGCAAAGATGGACTTGATCAAAGCCCTGTGGAGTCTCTCCAACCCTCCCGGCACGGCACTTCGCGATCTCGAGCGGCTATTCGTGTGGTATAAAGAGAGCGTGCGGAAAGTGTGGGAGACATCCAGGTGCCGGAGGAACCACAAATGCCCCAAGAAAGGAGTTCCAGCTGCCGTCCTCTTTTTAATACTCATACTCAAGACGAATCCAAGAGTGCCTCGAGATGAGATCTTGGAAGGACTTAAAAAAGCGTCAGCCGAGCCACAAGCAGGGGCACCCGTGGCACCTCCTGGAGGAGATGCCATTGCTTCCGGAAGTGGGTCGAACTCAAAGGGAAAGGATGTGGAAAGGCCTCTTGGCCGCCGCAACTCCGACGAGCGGTCGAACTCCAAGGGAACCCAAACAGACGGCGACGGCAACTCCAATGATCAACAACAACAACCTCGCTTCACACTGCCCATTGCACCAATACCACCGCACCTAGCTCACATCAACAGACACGACGGGCTGTCCCAAGCCATGAAGCTTCTCTTCTTCTTAGATATCGACATGCAGCCCAACGCGTCACCTGCCGTTGAGGTGGAACATGCGTTAGTCGGACTGAGGCCATCTTTCTGGGAAGGCCACCAGACGCTGGAACAGCTGATTGGCGATCTGTATCCCGAGGAGGGCAACGCGGACGACGAATCGACGGCCAGCATCCAAGCAAGCAAGCTTCGGTTTCGGTACCTGCGGCTGCACGCCAACCTTAACATAAAGTGGACCTCTCACCTCCCCGAGCACCTCTCCTTCGACTTTGAGGAGGGAGCTAAGACGCTTCGGCTCTTTAGGCATCCTCTGCTGTTGGATGTCGCCAGTTTTGCTGCGGTTGGTCGTATCAACTCGGCACAAAGCATGAATGAGTCTATCCCATTGTAAGATTCAATGTTCCTGTATGTGTGGGGATTGCGTGCTAGAAGCATCCTTGGACATGCTAACTGTCCAAAAGCGGATCCTACTCACCAGCATTCCTCTACGAAACCCTCCAAACATACAAACTCCTCTTCCCCCACCGCGACAGACACTGGGCCCGAAACCACCTCGGCCAACCAACTCTCCTCTCAAAAGCCTGGCAACGACTCCTATCCCTCACCCCAGACGAGCCCGAACAGCTCACAGTAACCGACACCTTCACCAACAGACACAAGCTAAAAGCCTACGACCGACCACTAACCAACCGCCGCGAGCTGTTCAAACGGTACCCGCACTGGGCGGTGCGCCTGCACATCCTGTACGAGGAAGCCCTGGACCCGTCGCCGACGTGGTGGTGGCAGCGGTGGACGGAGCGCCGCAAGGGGCCGCGGCACGCGTACACGGTGGCGTGCGTTGCGCTTCTGCTTGCGCTTTTATTCGGGATCGTTGCGACAGCGTTGGCGGCGGTGCAGTTGTGGGTTGCGTACTGTGATTGGCAGGGAGATGACGTTCCGCCGGGGTGTAGCGTTCGGGGACGAGGTAACAAGCCGGCGGAAGGAGGCTAATTTGAGCGGCTCTAAAGGCGATGTGCAGGACTCCACCTCGGTCCGAAGTGCCGGGACCCAAACCAGTTTCGCTTCAGGAGAGCTAAGCTCTGTCACTTTGTACACTCACCATCGTGGGATCTGCTGTCATGTGTCACTACATGCCACCTAGCAACCCCTTCAGCGATCCTCTATTACGAAGTACATCCTAGGCTAAACAAGAGGAAGCAGGGATATCGATATATATATCTCAGGGGCTTTGAACAAAAGCAATGAAAAGCAAAAGAAAGCAGCGCACGAGTAGTATCAAACAAACAGAGTCCCGTCCTCCAAACAACGAATAAAACACACACAATGTAAAAGGTAATGAAGACTTCCAACGAATGAAACAGCAAGATGCATATCTGCCATGCTTGGGTACAAAAGAGAAGAAGAAAAAGATACAAGCGCCAAAGTATTAAGTTATCGACATCGATAAAGCGCGTGTGTGGGTGTCAGTGTGCCGCATCCCCAAGCCAAAACTTACAAGAGCCAACCACCACCAAACGAATAGATAGATAGAGAGAGATAGAGAGAAAGGGGAAACACCAAGTCGAGTCGAGGATTCAGCGTCATCCATTACTCTCCAAGAGGCATACCCTCGAGCTCGTCAAGCAGGCTGCGCCAGTTATCCGCCAACACCTCGGCGTACTTGACCCTCTCCTGCGCATAGTCCTGATTCCACCGCGACACGTGGTACTGCGATGCCTGGAAATACCGCAATTCGTCGCGGATGCACTCGCGTACAAACACCGAGCGGTTATGCTGCCTGACGATGGATTCCTTGTCCTGTAATTCCCAGGTTAGCCATAGTCCCAAAAAAGAGAGAAAACTAACACCCACCTTGATAATCGACTCCGCCACCTTTTCAACCTCCCCCGGCTTCACCATACCCTCCGGCTTCGCCCTCAAAGCCTCCAACTTCGCCTCATTCGTCGCGATCCTCTTCTCCAAATACGGAATGTTATCGCGGTCCAGCCTATCCCGCCGATCAAACATGTCCCGCATGCTCATGAGCCCGTCCCGCTGCCTCTTGAGGTCCTCCAGCACGCCGGCCTCCCACGCGCGGCTCTCGTCCTCGAGGAGGCTCTGGCCCGTGCGGAGGTGCTTACCCATGGCCGTGAGCCCGTCGTTGAGGAGCGCCACCTCCGCCGTGTCCGTCGCGTACGTGTCGGCAGTGGCCTCCGTCAGGGAGGCGAGGGAGAGCGCGAGGCGGCCATGGTCGGCGGCGACGCCTTCGGTGCGCTTGACGAGGCGGTCCATGATGCTGCAGATGCCGATGTAGAGCTCGGCCGAGCGCTTGATGCCCGCGCGGGACCGCGAGAAGAGGTCTTCGATAGTCAGCGGCACGGAGTCCTCGAGGCCAGGCGAGAGAGATCGTCCGTCGAATTCCTCCTGCACTGATATAGTGGCCTGTTTGCGCCAGACGGCCAGCTCCTGTAAGGTGTAAGCAACGCGTTCATGCATTTGAACAGAACAGAGTGGATATAACTTACAGTTGGCACGGTAAGGAACATGACGACAAGCTGTTCCTGGCTCAACACTGGATGCCTCACAAGCGCATTCAAGAACCTTGCAAGACCCCGCCGTCGTTTCTCCATAAACGCCCGGTCATTCGACAAGTGGTTACCGTTCACTGTGATATACAAGGTCAGTCTCGTCGACATACCAGGACATGCAACTCTTTGTTCCTTACCAGCAACGCGCTTAGGCGGCAGCGGAGGCAACGCCCTAAACGGATACCGCTTGTGTAAACACTCCAAGAGCCAGACGAAATCGCTATACCGCCGCACCACCTTGCTGCCCCGCCTCGAGCTCGAAACCTCATAATTGTGGTGCTGGAACAGGAAAATGCCTTCCTTCTCTGGCATAAGGGCAACCAAGACCGTCTCCTCGAGGGCGTTACCCGTCCGGCCGCTGCTAATTGCTCTCGGATGCGACGGCTCCTGCGACGTGCTACCTTGTCGGAGTGTTGGCCCGCCAAACGGATTCGCCGGCGCGTTCCTCAACGTGTCGCCGAATCCTCCTGCCGTGCTTAGACTTGCATTATCGTAGAGCCCTCCCCAGCCACCCGTCGATGGTGTCGATGAGGGTAATCCCGTGGTAGCAGATGCGGATAGTGAAGGATGTCGAGGTGGGGAAGTCGGTACTGGGCTCGTGTAGGACGATATCGGTTCGGTCGATGGTGCAGGCATGGACATGGCCAGGGATGGGTGGTAGCTGTCTTCATCGGTACCGCCGCCGTTAGGCTCTAGGCTCCGGGGTCCATCGCCGTTCGTCGCCGTCGGGGCATTTGTCGAATCAGTCGTCGATAGTGTAGGCACTACATCGTCCGGGTGATGCGGGTGATGCGGGTGATGCTTGTGCACATCGGGTGTGTTCCACGGGTCCGCGTCGGCGTCTGCAGGGTAATTCATAGCGGCCGGGCCGTATGCCTTGGGGCGAGGCGGCGTCGTCGTCGAGGGCTTCGGTTCTACAGGCCTCTGGGGAGGTTTTGCGGCGAGCTCGGCCGTTGGTAATTCGCGTTCGGCGTTGATGCCGATGAGCTTGGGTTGAGGGAGGTCTAGTATGGAAGATTAGCGAGCTCGAAATTAGCTCCTGCCGCTAATTTTGGGCTGTATTAGAGATAAAATGATGGGCGGCTGGATGGCGTATTTGGGGGTGTAGATTTCTGCATCAGCACCACAGACCAGCGCCGGAACCAGCATGAACGAAATGCACCAACGCCTGTGGCAATACGAAGAAGATGAATGAATGGAATTGAGAGTCCCCCAGCTGCACGTCGGCGCCCCGCCAAAATTGCCAGCTGCGTTAGGCTTAAATAGCTCGTTTTGCAGAGTGGGAGCTGGATTGGACTGCCCAGCAACGCGACAGCCAATCAATGCCACCAACAGCAGGGGATGTTCAGGTGGGCGAAGAGAGCAAGCTACTTGCTTGCGGTACAGGGCAGTGGGGACGTCGCTTGAGTATAGCTTCTACCTCTCTGACAGTTTGCTGCAGGAATGGAAAGATTGGGGGATTTCTGCTCGGAGAATGATGCTGGAAAAGAGACGCCTTCATGTTGTAGCCCGTGGCCTGCCCATGCAGCTGCAGGGACCACCGCAGATAAGCCCAAATAAGGTACGACATGGAAGAGAGAGAGAGCAAACAGAGAAAACCATCACGAAAACTAAGAAGAAGCAAAATCCAAGAATAATGAAAACGCTCACCTCTCCTTCTTTGGTCGACAGCCTCTAGACTAGCAGTCTCCCCCTCCTGCGCAAGTCCAATCAGTGCCAACAGCACATTGAACTCATTTCTGCCCACCTCGCCTCCTCCAGGCGACACGATGCCCAGTATGCGATCCCTCTGTTCCGAGCTAACCCTCGCCGCCGCGAAGAGATGGTTGAGCCCCCGCAAGCTGATCTTGCCTAGTCCGCCGCCGACATCTTCCTCGAGGGTCCTATCGAAGAGCTCGACGTAGGACTCGGGCACGTCGGCGGGTCGGAGGAGGGTCTTGACGTCGGTACGGGATAGTCGTCTCCGCGGCGTGGGCATGTCCCAGGGCGAACCGCTACCGGAACCGGCATCGTCATCGTCATCGAAGAGGGAGTTGGATGATCGCGAGGGTACGTCGTCGTCGAAGAGGCCGCGAGATCGTGAGGCTGGGGACGCGACAGAGGGGCGCTCGCCGGGTGGGGAGGTGCCGAAGAGGGACATTATCGCGGGCGGATTAGGTTCGAGAGCTGATCTATTTGGGAGCTTGGCTGGAATTGATGTCGTTTATTGATGTGATTAAGATTATTAAATGGGTATCTCGAGGGAGGCTTCTCGCTGATTGTTGTCGATATCGACGGCGACCGGGGCGTGGATGGAGGTGGGCGAAGAAAGGAACAAAAGGCAGCTGACGGGGAGCAAGGTGCAAGATGCGAACTGATACGAGGCGTTGCTGATGACGACTGCGCGATGCAAGCCCAGTTCCCAATCCAAGGTACCGTACCCAGAGCCTTACAGTGGAGGTAGCACCAAGGTCAACAACCGACCAAACCTAATAGTAGCTCACCCCCAATACTGTATGTCGTGCAGGGACCAAGACGGCGATCAGTGGGGAGAGAGTATTGATTGATAGCTTCTAGCAAGAGAAAAACATGAAGGGATTGAATCGGTGGAGATTCGATTTTTTGGTCTTCGGCGAGGACAAGGGCTGGACAGTTGTTTCTGAAACAATCCGCTAGCTCCTTCGAAGGAGCGCAGATTAGATCCGCAGCAGCTGCGGGGCCCGAAGCACACAATCACAATTGCAGGCAAGTCGGCAGTGCAGTGCAGTACAGCGCTGTCGGTTAGTTCGATGTTAGTGTATCAATTGCAACTTGCAGCGCGCCGTCGCCCCTGTAAGGCACGGACGACCCAACGGTCAGACATCTCCCAAGATATCACAGATCAATATCATGGTTGCGATGAATCAAGGAAAAATTATGTAAAGCAACGATGTTCGGCGTGTTGCCCAAGTAGTCTTGAGGGAGCAGAATAAGAAAAAAAGAAAGGGGAAAAAAAACGCAGGGGTCTCTTACCGGTTTCGAACCAACAACCTCCCCAAGTTCTCACCTCACCTCCCTCCAGCCTCAAGATATCACAACCTCAACAGGACAAGCAAATGCGGATTCTCTCCCAGAAAAGAAACGGAACAAATTCCCAAATATTATAGAAATATTCAACAAAAAAAGAATTCCCACTTCTCCCTCCCCAATTCCCAATTTCCCTTTCCCAATTCCCGATTCCCGATTCCCGATTCCCATTTCCTCCACGTCTCATGGTTTGACCAGACCGGGTTCCACGCCGGCGCCTTGCGGAAGTAGTTTGTAAGCAGTGCATCACCGCTCGACCACTTGAGCTTCCATGAGACGTTGAGAATCCAGAACCAAAATCTCACATATAACACATAAGCCAGCAATCGCCAACAGTCGGGAGGAAGGCGCGTCCCAAACGATCTTCCATACCTGAGAATTTACAACTTGGATGTTTCCAACTTCGAACTTGGAGCTGGGCTGCCAAGGCTCTCATAGCCTCCCCTCTTATTCACAGATGTGTTGTAGTAGAAAATATATCTATATCTTAAAGATCAATTGATGCCTAGAGTTTTATACAAGACCTCTCACAAGCTCTTCTATCCCTTCCTCGAAATACACGTAGATAATACATGGTAGTCTCTCTCTCCTCTCTTGAAACCCTTCCACCACACCTCATTAACCTCCCTCCCCCATTTAGAATATCTTCTCCTCCTCAACCACCTTCTTCTTATGCTGCACCTTCTTCTTCGTCCTCTTCTCAACCGGCACACCAAAGAACAAAGAAGGATTCTCCCCAGGCCTCAACAAATGGCTCAAATAACCCCGATGCGCCGGGTCTCGATAGTACTCTATATCCCAACGACTCGTCGGGTCCGGAAGCCTATACTTGAACGGACCCTGCCTCGCCTCCTCCAGCACCGCCTCCACGTGCTCCTTGCCCACGGGCAACGGCTTCTCCGTGTTGACGCTCGTGCCCGCCAGCAGCCTCCGGATCGCCAGCTTCGTGTAGTACCGGGTCACGATGCGGCCGCCCGCGCGCTCGATGGCCGCGATGGCGTCGGACGAGGCCCGGGATACCATGATGTTGATGGGGTGGCTGAAGGTCTCCTTGCCGCGGCCCAGGAGCTTGACGCCGTCCTTGACGGAGCCGAGGATGCCGCATTCGATGAGCTCTTTGGGGGTGATTTGCTTGGTTGGGTCGAGGCGGCCGTTGTCGATCCATTCTTGGATTTGGTCGAGGTTCGTCACGGAGAGTTGTTGTGCGTTGCTACACGTGCCGTCAGTTTTGGTCTCGCAAGCAAAGGATAAAGCTCGAGTCCAAGAGGGGAAAAGAGGAAAGAAAAAGACAGAAAGGGGAACAACTTACTGGTTATCAAAACCCTTCTTACCCTTGATCCGAATCAAAGGCGTCTGACCACCCTGAAACCAAGCATTCACCTTCGCCCTAGCCTTCCTACCCTTCTGACCCCTACCAGACGTCTTACCATACCCGGAAGACGGTCCCCTACCAACCCTCTGCTTATTCCTCGTGGCGCCCGGGTTATTCGACAACGTGGCGAGAATGTGCGCGCCCCGCCTCGCCCCGGCTATCGTCGTGGCCGCCGGGATGTTCTGGAGGGACAGTCGGGTGAAGAGGGTCGCGAGGGAGGGCGTCGCCGGCCTCATGGGGAGGGGGGCGAGCGCCGCGCGTATTTGCGGCGTCAATTGGAGTCTGGGAGGCATTTTCTTTTGCGTTTTCCGGCGGGCGGACGGACGGGTCTCGTTTTGGTGGAATGGTGTTGTCGCCCGAGTCACCTGGCGGGTTGGAGTGAAGCTTTGGCGAGTTTGAAAAAATTCGGGAGCTGAGGTGATGTATTGTTGCAGCCTCAGGCATCAACTTTTTGGTTCAGTCATGAAACCACTCAAAACCAAACCTCCTCGTCAATCTATCGCATCCAACTCTCTCATAAGAATAAACGATGTTGAACTTTTGGCACTCAGAATGTAATTTCTTCAATTGGGTCCATCCAATGCCTGGCATACCACAAGAAATTTGGTAGTACCTCCAACACATCCAGCACAGGACATATTTACCGCCTCACATCTATCGGATCACTGAGCGCCACTAAACGATGAGATGTCTCAAAATGGTGCAGAGCTTGGCTCTACCCTGAGCCGATTCGAGGCTCATCAAAAGGACGGAAGAAACATCTTACTCTTCATCTCGTGTGCTATGGATCTATGCCAGCATACAGAAGGCATTACAAAATCGTACTAATACAGAGAGAAATAAGAAAGGAAAATAGGAAATCCCTCTGCCGTCCATCCAAGAAAGGAAGAAAACACACAAAACTAGGCAAACAAGAAAGAGCAAAGAAAACCAAGAACGATTCCAATACATTCATCATCGTGTCCACGCTTCTACCTGGAAGCCAGTGCCCATAAACAAGTAGGTATATCCCGCACCACCACCTCAGCTGTCACCAACGCCATTCGCTATGCAAATACTCGGTCCAGGAAGAAGAAGGGGGAAAAAAAAAAAAAAAAAAAAAATTGCACCCCAAGGAGCCCATCTCTAAATCTGCATAGCAAACTGCGGCCCAGCATTCGCGCCCCCAAAAGCATCAACACCCAACGCCGCAACAGGCGAAGAAACCAACGTCCCCGCCGCCTCAACAGCAGCATTAAAATCAGCCGAGGCACCAACATCGCCACCACCGCCTTGAGCAGCAGCAACAAGGTTATTCCCGTTCCTCGCAAGCGCGATGAGCCCGAAGCCGGCGTTCTGGTTCGTGGAGAACAAGAGGTTCTCGTCGCCCGAGAGCGAGAACATGCGCGGGACGGAGCCGCCGGAGGAGATGCTCTCGCTGAAGTCGAGGGAGATGGGCCCGCCTTCCGCGGTGGGGACGTTTACCCTGAAGTGGCTGATGGTGTCGGTTTGGTTGCCCGTGTTGCGGTTGGACACGTAGACGTCCCTGTTGTCGGAGGAGACGATGATTTCGCCCGCCGTGGCGGTCGTGGCGTTGGCGGGTGGGATATCCTGGCCGAAAGAGCTGAGGACCTGCGTGGGCACGAACTGGATGGAGTTTTCCACGTAAGTAACCTGGAACACTTCAACGATGTTGAGGAGCTCGCAGAGGAGAACGTAATGCGTGGCGACCTGGGCTCCGCGAGGGAAGAAGGCTCCGTGGCGCGGACCGCAGCCGTCGGGGGCCACGCGCACGCGGTTGACGACTTCGAATTGGTCGTTGAGCGAGTCGATGACGAGGAGGGTGTCGGTTCCGAGGTCGTTGACGACGAAGAAGCGGCCGGAGGGGTCGAGGACGGATTGGTGGGGGTGGGGGGCCTCTTGGCGGTTGGCGTTGGGGCCGAGGGGGTCATTGGAGGCGATTTGCTTGAGGAGGCGGAGGGTGCCATCGGCGATGTCCCAGATGTCGATTGTTCCAGTGCCGCTGTTGAAAGGGTTTCGTTAGCCTTGATATGCAGGAGGGAAATGAGGGCCAGGTATAAAACTTACAATGAGGTGCCGACCAGTCTCGTCTTGTCTAGGTTGAACTCGAGATGGACAACACCAGCGGATCCAGCAGCGTTTTGGACCAGCTGAAGGGTGTTGGAGTCTCGGTCAAGCTGAAGAAATTAAACAGTTAGCATTTTTGTCACTTTCTCTTTTCTTCTCTTCTTCGCCGGATAGATACTGACCACAAAGAGCTTGGTCACGGCATTAAACTCATCAACGGCATAGAGAAGATTCGGCTCGCGGAAGGCCAGCCAGCTAGGGTTCGTGCCGGCCTCAGTGGCGTTGGCGACGATGTTGAAGGAGATGCCGTCAAAGTCGACGAGGAGCACGGAGTTGGGCACGCCGACTAGGAGCTTGGTGGGAGCGCCGGGGCCCTGGCGCTTGGCGATGTCGATGTCGATAGAGGGGAGGGCGGCGGCGGCGGCGAGGGCCGCGTTGAGCAGGAAGGAGGTGAAGCGCATTGTGAAGGTTGCGTAAGTGTAAGTGTCAGGGTGTGTTTGTGTGTATGTGTTGTATAAGTTCAGATTTCCAAATGGTACAGTCTAGTAGTAAGAATGAGAGTAGCAAAGAATGAGAGGCGCCAGGCGTCTTGCAATAAAAGAAGAACAAACAAGAAAGGAATGTAAGTCGGACAACCCGGGAGATGTAATGATTGACGAGAGAAAAAAAGAGAGAAGGATTAAACGAGGCGAATCACCAGGATCGAGGTGAGGGATGGGGAGGTTATATAGATGTCTTTTGATGGCGAGGCTGCACTGGGAAAGTTAAGATGAGGAAAGAAAGTGGTTGCAACCCTGTTTGTTCTTGGATATCGTCAGAATAAGGTAGGAAGAAGAAACACGGGGATGGAAACATTAGTGGGACGGGTTCAAGCCAAAGGAACGAAAAACGGGGGGGACGCCAGCACAGGAAACAAGGACAATCCCACAAAATTCCATCGTTGTCCGAACATGATGCGTGCGTAAGTGGAGGGGATGGGGGCTAATGTGAGTGTGTAGTAACTTTGTAGGTCGAGTGCCGGCAACTTCGGGTCTGGAGTCGATCAAACACGACCTCTCACGCTTTCGGCGGTGACTCGGGGCTCGCAACGAAACGATTGGGAGATGAAAAAGTCTTGGCCCCAAAGGTGTGAGCGGTAATTAAGAAGCTGAAGCTGACGTGCTCCGGCGCACCGGCTCCGTCCACCGTCATTTTCAGGACTCGGCGGGTGTGGATGTTGGCCAGCGAGCGACGATAATGACGATGCGGATGAGCCACGCCCCCCTCCTTCCTCCCGTCTCCCGTCTCCCATCTCCCATCTCCCATCTCGTTCATTCTCTGTCTGGCCCATCCCCTTGAAGGTTACCCCCCAGTTCATTTCATCTGGCATCTGGCATCTGGCATCTGGTGTTGAGCTTAATCGCATCACACCTCGATTCAGCTCGATCCAAGTGGCTGCCCTCGAGTTTCAGAGTTTCATCAGATCAATCCACGACCACCACCACATCGCCATCATCCCAACCCAGGTTTAGGCGCTGCTATCTTCTATTCTCTAACCCCCACTCAAAACGGCCTCTCTCACACTCAGCAAGAATATTGAAGGCCGGCAAAGATTTACATCTTGACACATGAGATAATGAGACCAGTGGCGCAGCGCACCAAAGAAAGGCCAGAAAATAAAAACGACTCGAAAATCCTCAAATCTCGAGGGACGGCGACAATGCCGCTCCTGGGCCTGAGCGACGGTCGATCCTGGCTCATCGCTCCTAAACCGAGATTTCTTTTTTTCCCTCTTTGGTCTCCTCACGACTAATAGTCTCATACCACCACTTCCTTCATCTGAGAGATTATCTGGCAGATCAGGATCGTAGCACGGCTTAGATTTGCCTCGCTCTCCCAGCATCACCATCTGCATCACCATCCAACTCCCGATCCAGATCCAGTCTTCAACCCCTTCCTCCCTCCCAACTCCTCCTCCTGGTCCAAGTGTCTCAAGGGGTTCACGATGGGATGAAAGTGTATCATCCGTGCTCATGGTCTCTTTTTTTCTCTCATGTTGTCGCCACACTTTTCATCTCCATCTGCCGATTCCATCAATCGAGTTCCTGTTGGTCCGCCGCAACTGCCACCCAAGAATAAAAAAAGGCAAAAGAAATCAATCCCATCTCTGTTTTTTCCTCAAACACCAAAAAGGGTCCCTTCAACTCCTCCTCTCCCGCCCCCTCCCATTTTCTCCCCCCTTTCAGATGCTGCCGGTTCTGTCTCAAATCCTCGTTCCGGCTAAATTTCTACCAACACTGAGAGAAGAAAAAAAAGATCTCGAAAAAACCCCTTACGTTCCAGCCCTTCTCCCTTCTCGCTAATTGTGTCCCAGAACCCGTTTTTCTACCCTCATTTTTTGCGACTTTCCTCTCGTTTGCGTAAATCTTCTAATAATATGTTGG
The DNA here is from genome assembly GCA_002812735.1 of Scedosporium dehoogii. Classification (NCBI taxonomy): domain Eukaryota; kingdom Fungi; phylum Ascomycota; class Sordariomycetes; order Microascales; family Microascaceae; genus Scedosporium; species Scedosporium dehoogii. The sequence continues at coordinate 58,187 of PGIR01000181.1, forward strand.
CGTTTTATTTTATAGTATTTGTGTGTCCTTTATGAAACGAAACACGAAGGGTTGATGTAGGAGTCGTTCGAATGAGACATCGTGGCTTCATGTCGCCATTGAAGCAGCATGCATTATGTATTGGTGGAAAATAACACCATCAACATCAACCGTATGTGTTGGTTCTTTCGCATGGGGGGGGTTTCAGAAAGGGGGAGGGCTTTTGAACTGTGTGTCCCAGACCAACAAGGACAAGAGCGCAAGTGTCTTTTCAACCTTCAACCCAGCCGCACTTGCAGTATCTCCAAGGGAGGACATCCAAGTCGAACCCAAGAGTCAGATGCGCTTCCAACCGGCATGAACCTGAGCACAGGCTTCGGCGTGGTCTGAGAGACGCAAATCATCAAGGGCCCTGGCGCAGGCAATCCATATCTAACCTAAAGTCGCCAGGGCAGTTTCGTCCAAGTTCATCCTGTCCCACACCCCACACAATGTAATTGCCTCTGCCCTATTACACCCTCATCCCAGCTTTGCGTGATGTCGTGTAAGTTTCAGTGAGCACGTTTAACATGTACGGCCGGCTTATAGGGCCAATAACCGCCCTGTCCTCTCCCTGTCGCCATCGTCATGGCAAGAGGTCGTCTTCGGCTCTGGGTTCCGAAATTTCATGGGGAAATGATGACAGGGGACATGGGTATGCAGAGAGAGCGCCACCTGCGACATGACAAGGGAGCAGACGGAGTATCTCCATGCGGCATCGAAATCAAACCAACTTGATTTATTGGTTTTACCTCACCGTCAAAGTAAAGCCGAGGAGGCATCTTTTCCCTCAAGACCCAGAAATGCATTGATAGACTAGTGTCAAAATCTCTAATGCAAAAAAGAGCCCAGGAGCTGGGATTGGGAAGTAGGAATTACGCATGATATTGATGTCTGGTCGAAGAGAGAGAAACTCAAATTCAGGTAGTATTTAGTGGAGATCTATTTGAGTCTAATTCGAATCTAACGCAGGCAATGATGTAAATCGCAGAAGATCAAAGACGAACAAATGAAACGTAACGAGAGCCCATCATTCTATGTCTACCAGGTTCAATCCATCGTGAGCAGCCGAGCAAAGTAGGGAAAAAGAGAATGGAGTTGCAAGCTAGGCCCAAACCGAAAGAAAAATGACTGACGATCCAAAACGCCAGAGCCAAGCCGATCATCCGCATCTTGTTGTCTCGTCCCCGCCTCTCCTCTCCTCTCGCTCCCTCTCCCAAACCCATTATATCCTCCCAGATTCATCCCTCAACTGCCGAACAAAGGAAAAAAGAAAGCAAAAGAATGGAAGAAAACCAAAACCCATCTGAGTCTCGCCTCTTGACCCCTTCACCCCTTCACCCTCCTCCCCTAGTAAGTAATCGTGACAGCCTTCCTCGAATACTTCTCCCCACCGTCCCGAATCACATTCTCAAAAATCCACCTCCCAACATCCTCCCTCGAAATCATGTACCCAATCGCCCTACTCTCAACCCCCTTCTCCAAATCCTCAACACCGACCCGAATCTCCTTCCTCTCCGCCTTCTTCTTTTCCTCCCCATCCTCGCCCTCATTCTTCAACAAACTCGGCCTAATAAGCGTAAAATCCTCCCCGCCCGCCTTCAACTTCTCCTCCACCTTCTTCTTGTCCACATGTGGACTCTTCAACATCGCATAAAGCGGCAAGAAAGCAATCGGCACGTCCCTCCCGAAATCACTAATCCCCGTTGTCGTGAGCGCCACGATCCTCGGCTTGCCCACCTTGCCTTCGCTCCTCAGCCTCTCCAGCGCAGCGTAGAGGGTGTTGATGCCCTTCTCGCACACGTTGGGGTCGTCGAGGGAGAAGGTCTTGAAGCTCATGAGGGCGCCGATGCTGAAGACCACGACGTCGACGAGGGAGGAAGGGTTGGTGGGGTTGACGAGCACGCGGGATACGGCGTCGATGTCGTGCGCGTTGCCTTGGATCACGGTGAGTTTGTCCTGGGGGATGGTGGGCACGGCGGAGAGGGAGTTGGTGAGGCGGGAGGGCGTGCGGCAGAGGGCCTGGCAGGTGGCGCCGGCGGAGAGGGAGTGGCGGAGGGCGAAGTGGCCGCAGCCGTTGCTGGCTCCGAGGAAGGCGATGGATTTGGAGGACATTTTGGGGAGTGAGTTGGTGTGGTGTATGTATGAATGTATGTGGGAATGTGGTAGTTGGTGATGATTGCTCAAGCAGCTTGGGTGAATCTTTTGATGAGATGAGGGCAGATGTAGGCAGATGTAGTTCGTATTGTAGATGTGCAATTGTGTGAGGAAAGTGAAGTAGTAGTCTTAGACTTCTTGATTCTGATGATTCTGATGATGATGAGGAACAAGGAAAACAACTCCTCATCTCCTCACGACATTCCTCCATCTTTATACTTTTCCCATCCCTCCAGGTTCCACTTCCTCCCTCCTCTCTCTCCTCGCACACGACCATGCCAAATCTCGCACACGACATAAGTCGCATTCGCATCCTCGCACTCTCTTACCCCAAAGCAGGAACGTCGTCACCTCGCAGCCCCAGTAGTTGTAATACAACCCAACCCGTCTAAACCCAACTCGGCTCCGATCCCTCGGGAACGAATCCCTCCCCCCAAAAAGACAAAAAACGCCATCTTCCCTCCGTCCAATCAGTTCCTTGCAATAACGCCACCGGCGGCATGTCCCTTTAACTATTCCTCCGATCTTGCTCCACTTCTGCAAGCCACCAAAACGCCAAAACGCCAACTTGTATCCCGCCCCTGCCCAGCGTTAAGACTCCTGCTAGGTTATCGCTGTAAAATGCTAATAGATCCAAGTGGGCCGCGACAACGCCACAAAGCCCTATGAATCCCCCCGACTGGGATCCACCCTCCATCAAAAAACGGACGAAAAAGGCTTGACGCTTCGCGCTTTCGCGTCTTTTCGGCTCCTTCGAGGAACTTCTTCCAGATTTATCGAGGGATGACGCCGAACTACACTCATACTTCGTAGTTTTTTTTTTTTTTTTTTAATCACACGACAACGTGTTTGCGCAAGCTCCACCTCGAAAGACGACGTAAAAAAAGATCCCTGCGTCGTGGAACGTGGCTTTTTTTGGCTGGTTGGAGATCGACTTTATCCTGGTGCCTGGCGAGAATCCTTTTGTGGGCTTTAGTTTTCATTAAGCAATTACGGAGCCGTGGCTTCGTGGCTTCGTAGCTTCGCGGCTTCGAGACAAGCGGTGGAGGACCGATATCTCCGGAAAGTTTAGGATATCATGTCTACCGTGATGAACAAAAAGTCCCCCTTCATGCTTCCTAGAATTTCCGCAAGAAAAATCACCACACTCGGCGATAGGGAGGAAGAGGGTTCATCTCTCAGCGAGGCATGCGACTTAACTCCGTCTTTGGCATTCGCATCCTCCAGAGCCACATTCCCAGGAACCACCAATCTCATCTCTGCATCATAATACTTCGTATGCTGTGCCCCAACCTTAAATCGATGCCAAGGCACATAAATGACACTCAGCCCCCAACACGTTTTCATCAGAAAACACATGTACGATATTCGCGTTACACGAACCATATTTTCTCTACCAAAGTGTACAGAAATTCCGTCTTATTGAGTTTTTGCCGCAATGCAATTGATCCTTCAGAACGTTTCCCCGGGCCGGTTCCACCACTTCTTCAGAGCCTCAGCCAAGAGCCAAGAAGAATCAACGTCAAGAATAGCCATTTATCATCAATCTGTACAGAGAAGCCGAAAAAAAAGAAAAGAAATATATAGGAAAATGGGAAAAGGAAATGAATGGAGAGAAAAATGGAAGACTTAACAGGATTTCAACAGCAAGAAAAAGACGATGATGCATTACCAATACTAGCAGGAAATTCTTAAACAGAGTAAAAGAAATAGAAAACAAAAGGGGGCAAAAAAATTGGACGTCAAAATAGATATCAAAATTCTCTCTCTCTCTCTCAAAACTACACCCACAACAACGCACCCAGCGCAATAATCACCGCCAAAGCACTCGCAGGTCCCTTCTTCCCCGCCGCGCCATCCTTCGTCGTATCCTCCGTGCACGACTGCGAGAACGAGTTGCCGCCCTTGCACTCATCCGACACCTGGCCGCCACCGGAAGAACCGTCGCTGCTGCTGCCGCTGCCGCTGTCGGATCCGTGCCCCGTGCTGCCGCTTCCGGGGTTGGTGCCTCCAGGGATCTGCGAGACGCCGTCATCCGATGACGATGCGCCCTTGGTCATGTCGCGACCGGTGGCCGAGAAGCTGGAGAGGATGGTGCCCTTGTCCGTGTCCTCGACGGTGTCGTTAGTGGCGCGGTAGTCGTTGTAGATGTAGCTCTTGCCCTTGTTGGATCCGGGAGGGCTGTTGGCGTTGAAGCACTGGACTTCAATCTCGCCGAACGTAGCGTAGTAGTAACCGACCTTCTTGATATCTTCGCCGTTCCAGTCAATAACGCCGCCGGCCCAGTCGATGGTGCCCTTGGCGTTGGATTCGGCGCCGCCGGGCCAGATGGAGAGCTGCACACGGGCTGGCGTCTGGGGGAAGTCCCACTGGTTGGCGGTGGCGTTCCAGGTGTCCTTCTTCTCCTTGGTGCGCTCGACCTGGCCGTCGACAACCCACTGGATCTGGTCGGGGGTCCATCGGACTTCGTACTCGTGCCAGTTCGCAAACGTGTCCGAGGACATGGAGATGTTGTAGCTCTGGTCGTCTATTTGAAAGTATTGTTAGAATCTAGTGGGTCTTGCTCTTTTTTTTTTTTTTGTTTTTTTTTTTTTTTTTAACTCTCGTCTTGGGCCTCGTGATCGTCGACTTACACTTGGGAATTCCCTGGAAGTAGTAGTTCGTCTGCGACGTCTCAAGATCCACGCCAACCCACTCGTAGTCAATCTCGTCCTTCACATCGCCGTACAGAATGAACGCCGTCACGACACCCCTGCCGCGAGATGTCTTAATCTTGGCCTTGACGGTTCCGTACCACATGTATGTCGTAGACGCCATCACGGTACCGACGCTCTGGGGCTTCATCGTCAGCAGGATGTTGCCGTCGTGCGCGAAGGGCGTGCCCTGGTACACCCAGTCGGCCTTGGACGAGTCGCCGAGATATTTGCTCATTTCCACAATCCTGTCCAGAGAGTTCATGGGGTACTTCTTGTTCTGGCATACGGGGGCCGGCGCGCACGAGTCGAGCGAGAAGGACATTCGGGGATCGCAGCCGCCGAGACAGAAAGCTCCAGTACCGCACTGTCCATATTCTATTTGTAAGACGTGTTAGTAGCTGGCGGATGTTTCATAGAAAATCCATCTTATTCTCTTCAAAGAATGAAAGCGTTTCCAGTTCCCAATTCATCTTCGAGGACCACACTTACGAGAGCAGCAAGGCGCCGACTCGGGACACTTCTTGTCAAGCGAGCATGACGGAGGAGTTTGCGCAAGAACCGTGGTGGCCTGCAACAAGGCCACAAGGGCCATAGGCAGGAGCGAACCAATCATGGCGATGGTATTATCGAATTGTTGTCGTCGAAATATTAAGAATTAAGATGTATGTTGGTATTGTCGAAAGAACTTCGAAAAAGGGGACCTTGTTTTCACCAAAGAGTACGCGACCTTCAAAACGAGTGAAAAGGTGTCGTCCAAGCAGAATATAAAGGTGAGACACAGGCTTATTGTGTCTGCCGAACTGTGGATGTTGACGCGACGACAAATATTGTGTTTCCTTTTTTTGGCCGAACAAGCGAAGAAGACAAGAATTGGCGTTCCTATTATGCCGAATAAAATCCCAACTCTTGTCCGAATTAAGTCACAGTTGCTGGTGAATAAATGGACCAAAAAAGGAGCCCATTCACAAAGCTCTTTTGTTGTCGAGTCGTTCAAAAGCCAATTCGGCTAGATGCAGCGCGTCTGAATTAACTTGCAGTCGACGAGTGTACAAGATCCAGCAAACGTGGTTTCCTCCGACCGGATTAGGAAATTCGCAAAGAATTCCTGGGTAACCCGAGCGAAAAGAAAGGGGCCGAAAAAGAAGACGCAGATTTGCTGGGAGGTCGATCAGGAAACGAAAGTCAGGAGATCGCTGCCAAAACTGAAGTCCGGGAAAAACGATCGCGTGTTCGAGAAAGGGGGACGGATCGAGTTGTTTTTAACGAGCGTAAGGGGGAAGCTTTTCTCTATAAACTTCACGAGGGTATAAACGAATGTGGCCTCGAAAAGAGTTTGAGGAGGAGAGAAAAATGAGCCGAGGAAATGGTGATGAGGAAAACCCTTTGGATAAAAACGAGCGATTGGGTTGAGAGAGAAAGAGGAAAGAGGGGACCACAAATGGAAAATGGAAATCGACGGTCTCACTTATTACGAGGTACGAAGGACGAGGGAGGCGAAAAAGCGAGGTCTTTCGGGTCAAATGCTACCATACAACTCATGCAAATGATACTTCATAGTCGTATCAATACCTGTGCAGTCCTATCAATTGCCTTGCCGTTATACCCTCTCCAGTGCCTGATATGCCATACTACTCATCAAGCAATACGAAGTTAGGTACCCCAGTACTCCCTACTCCGTACTCCCGCAGTCCAACATGCGTTGAAGTGGAGGGGATTGGCGCCAGGGAGGGAGGGTAATATTATCCGTCTTTTGATACTTTTACCTGCAATCTGTGCAATCTGGGGACGGAAGGGAAGAGGAACTTTGAAGCGCAAGAAGGAGGGTGGACTGAGCATCTTATACGAAGCACGAAGTCTGCACAAAATGCTCATTTGAATGAAGCCTGACATGTATTGCTACGACCGTGTCCAGTAAATGACTCGAAGATTCAGAGGTATCTCTACTTTACGATGCCACTCATGATCATTTATGACTATTTTGCCAGACATTCTTCGACCTATTTTAGTACCAAGTGTTGGACTAAAAACACTCATACGACAGTCCTGACATCTCCACTAACGGTCAACTACTCCACTCCCCCCTGGTTCTCACAGAACTGCCTATCTTTACCAGTCCTCGACCCGTCCTCGTCAGGGATGTTGAGCCCTTGTCCCGTGAACCCAGGCCGAACCCAAGCCAGGCCACGACACGGACATGGAAACGAAGTCAAAAAGGAAAACCACGAAGCCAGGGCGAGTGTGCCCCATGCAGACGGCGTGGGTTAATGTGGAGAGCTTGGTTTCTAACGGTTCTGCACGAACAATTTCTGCTTTTAATGCACTACATTTCAACTTTTCATTAATCCGTACATGTATACGGTACTTGGCCACTGCTTTAAGTCTTGATGTGTTTACATCGCGGCTTCTTGTACTGGTACCAAAGCCCCATTTTAAATTGGTGGCGCCGAGAGTGCGCTCGTATTGGCTTCGATGTGGTTCATTTCCTCCAGATGGGGTGGGACCCCTGTGCTGCTCTCGAGTCCAAAGGGTGACAGAGGTATGAAGTACCTGAGGAATATTAATGCACTGCTGTGCACAGAATATCTCATGAAGGTAACTTTGAATGAAGTATTTTGTAACACTTGTAATTAGTGTCGTTTGATAGGGAGAAGGAGTCCAGTATTAACGGAATGGTCTGGAAACGAGCAATGACAAGCCTGATGTCTCCTCCAATATTATGGGATAGAATGTGCATGCTCAATACGAGAACCCCAACTGTTCCATGCCACCAAGTCAATGTCTCTCGCTGGGGGACCCTCGCTCTTCACCGTTTCCTTTGTATATCGCGACCTTGGTGCAGTCAACATTTCTCAGACAGCCGTTGCCCTCAGACCAGACCACATTGCCACCGTTTTTTTTCTCCTTTCAGTGGGGCCCTTCAACATCGGATGAGAAGGCAAGACCACAACTACTTCGCAGTTTGCACTAGACAATCCTTCGGACGTCTATTCGGTACATGCCCCAGATTCCATCAGGGGAACAGAACACCAAAATAGCTCCATACGATGCGTACACTACTCTAATACTAGCCAGAAGCAAGGCACCGTCGGAGTGTCCAAGTACATCCTACAGGACACTAACGACTCCTTCGTACCTCATAGGGAAACACCTTTGACCGCACGTGCCTGAAATCGCGCTAGCTTGGACACCACTTCCTTCGTAAAAGAGGATCCCAAAAACCTGAATTCCAGTGATCAGTCGCGTTGGTGCCCTGATTCGACAGGTGTGGTGGGCATCATGATCTCCTGCATCCGTGCCTGGCCGCGCAGGTTCCTTTCTCATGCGAGGGAAGAGAGAATGCAAGTGTGGAAATTTGCGCAAACGGGTTTCCCGATTTTGATGGCATTGGCATAATAGTAAGCTGCAAAGTGAAAAGCCACTGCTTTCCTCCTCTCGGTGGTTAGGGTCTTAAAAAAGCTCCACAGATTCGAGGTCGGTACAAGTCGTTGGGCCGAGCCTTCAGATAAAACGGCATCTCAGATCCGGACCGTGTTCATTGGCGCATTCGGTTCTCGACCCTTTATGGAACAATGCCACAAAGTCCAGCAATCAGGACAGTATACTAGCGTACTTCGTACAAGTACGTGTAGTTTGCATGTATCTCTGGTTGATGGTCATGAACCGTCTCTTGAGCTTCATATTGGCGTACTAGATTTGCATCCTCTACAGGATACCGAACTAACATTGTGGAGTATTACTTGTACTTCGTGAACTACCGAATCATACCATAAAGAGCGGTCATACAATAATCTAGATACCTCATGCTCAAGTCCTTTAGTGCCCAAGTTTGCATTAACTGCGATATTTTACAACTCGGCGACCCATCGAAAGGACCCGTTTTCAAAAATGAAGGCTTTGATCCAAGGCCTCGCTGGAAACGATGAAGGACGACGCCGACGTATGATGGACAAATTCCGCCACGTGACTGACTGCTGTCTTCACTTGAGAGTCAAAACCCCTGGGAGAAAACGCCATGTGCTCAACGGCTCAACCGTCTCATCGTCCGTGCTAATGATTACAATGCGTCAGCACCTCCCTGGACCGATGATCGCAATCGACGGCCCGACACCCCCAAGCCGGCAGGACAACAACCTCCTGAGTGTACAAGTAGCCGTCAAGCCTGTGCTCAACGGGAGATGCGGATGAATAGTGCACACTCCTCCGTACTTCATAGCGTGGTGTAGACTCGACAAAAATGCTCTAAAACCAGGTACACACGAGCCCAATGTCGTCATAACCAATCCCTAATCTGACTCCCAGCGTCGTGTACTTTCGTACCTTCCCCACGTTCTTCCATCCACAACCGCTGTTTTGGACAATTGTGTGGAGGCATGTACTGTACCCCTTGGTACACGTAGACGTTGGCTCGCTAGGGTGTGTACCAAAAGAAGGCGCACGTGGGGACATAGCTTCGGAAGTCTCGAGATGTACCTGCATACTTCGTACATACAACAAGGCTGAACGGATCACTCGGGACCAACTGAACGAGTGTCGAGCCAGCTTTCAACTCTCCTTCGCGGGGCGGGAGTCCATCAAAATAGTGGCATGCCGAGCAATCCGATCATCAAAGGTTCACATGTCACGTGAGGCATCAAGTCCAGATTGAAAGTGGAGAAGGATTAAAGAACGAGGGGAAACCCCAGTATCCCATCTATTGGGGGGTATAGACTTCCTGTAATCTCAGAAAACACAATTTCACCTGCATCCTCGCTCGACTGCCCCATCTGAATATGATCAGACGCCATGCAGCCGAGCAAAACGTTTTAATACCAATCTGGAAAGATATATAAATCCCCCGAAAACGCAAAGACTGTTTGATTCTGCCTTCACTCTGAAAAGGGAAAAGGAAAACGTGAAGAAAGTGGAAAAAAAGTGGAAAAAAAAAACTCAACTTTCCGACCTGTCGTCCCTTTGATTAAATTCCTTTTGCGAACCGCCTAACCGTCCAAAGTCGCATCAAACCGTCCTGACCCTGTTACCCTTTCATCCCCGATACCCGGGGATGAAACCAGAAAAGAAGGAAATAAGAAGAGAGAAAATAAGAACATAAGGAGAAGACCATGAAGAAAAGGTGCAAACATGGTGATGATGATGGAAGTAGTACAGGGGCAACAGCCATCATAGAGGGTGCTGATGCCGGCGGGACTGCTTCGGGCCGGAATTCTGTAAAGCAGGCGAGCTCACCAGAGTTTGAGCTCGTCAAAATAAAATACATGGTTGACTTTGTCCATCTCGACCTGCGATGACCAAAACCTATGGGGTCCACGAGGCTTTGACATCCCAAGCCGAAACAAGACAAACACCAACCCGTGGGTATGTGATTCCCGTCCCGACATCTCTTTCGGTCTTTCTCTCATATTGTAACCGCAAAACGTTCCAATTCCATGCCGTGAGGCAATAACCAGCCGAGTGTGAAAGGAAGGAAAGAAAATGAAATAAGGAAAAAAAGAAAAGGAAGCACAAAAGTAACGACGACAAATCAGACCAGGAAAAAAGAGAACAGGCAAAGACAAGGACCAATCTGCAGTGGGTATCAACGCTTGTCTCCGAGCGGAACCAGGGTGTGATTGGCTGACAAAATGCGACTCAACCTAGGTCATGATAACCGCCATGAACATGAGCTTCCGGGGTACTTTATCTCTGCTTAGGTTGGTTAAAGAGCTCCGGGAAGTGTTCCTTGGCGTACTGTTCGCAAGCCTTTGCAGGCTTGCCAACCTTCTGGCCGATGACCTTCCACTTGCTGTTCTCGTACTCCTTGATGGCATTGAGGAGAGCCTGGCTCTCGTCCTCGGCGAACTCGGCGTAGTGCATGTCCTTGTACCAGTGCTTCTTGACACTACCCTCGGTACGCGTGGGGAAAGTCTAGATTACAGGATTAGCAACTGTTCTGGGCACAAAGAGAATGCGAAAGAGGACTCTTTCTTACCTTGGCAATCTCAGCCCAGCTCTTTCCGGCGTCACGCATCTGCTTGAGTCGGAGCTCTTCCGCAGGTGTCCACGGCGTGTTGGTGCGGCTCTTCTTCACGGGTGGGGGAGTGGGGGCGGGCGCGACAGCGTTGTCCACGGCGGGCTGGGCGGGGCCACCAGGAGGCGCCGGCTGAGGGGGAGCCGTGACCGAGGTGGGAGGAATCTGAGGCGCAGAGGTAACCGGCGACGCCGAAGTGGGCGGCTGGGGGCGCTTGTTTCGTCGACCACCAGCGGGAGGCGTAGGAGTAGCTTGCTGTGGCTGCGGTTGCGGCGGGCCGGTGGGAGGCTGCGGTACGTTCATGGGCGGCTGCACCGGAGGGGGGTGATGAGGCTGACCAGGCTGAGGTTGGCCGTACGGCGGGAAATCCATCCGCTCGTTGCGGCGCGCCATGTCTTGCTGGTACGAATGGGAAGGCGCGCTTCAGGACGCAACGTGTGTTAGCGACAGCTCAGGGAAATATAAACTGAAATCAACTGCAAGCCGCAGAATAAGCGGACAACAAGGCAGTGTCTTGATCAAGAAAAGAGAAACTCCTCGTCTCCCGCTCTAGCCTGCGACTCGTTCACGCGAGCGTTACAGTCAAAGAGTTGCTTGTCAATCTGGAAGGCCATGGGTGTTCCGAGGTCTCCAGGTGCAGCCATCTCCGCCTTGATCAGCGAAAGATATACGCACACGAAGGTCGGCCGTCCTTTCCCTCTCCCATCATTGTCAAGGCGGTTTCGTGGCACACAACACAGACCGGGCAGCCAAGCAGAGGACAGACAAGCGGGGTGGTTGGAGGAGTACATCGGGTACATGCAAGGCCATGTACCTGGATTGTTTCTGGAGGGGGCAACGGGAAGGCAGAATAGGAAACACAAGAGTGCGTTGTACTTACTGCATCTCATTTTGATGAGTGTTGGAGCTGCTAAAGTACGTAAGGTCCGGTACGGGACCGACTTGCCACTGCTGCATGATCTGTGACGAACACAAACATTAGTGACGATGCCAACGCAGAGCGAGAGAGAGTAAACAATTCAGAACAATTGGCGAAGACAAATGTCAGCGCCCCAACGACGCCGGAACCCGCCGGCTCCTTTCATTCTCAACCCCCATCATCTTCATCCAGCCTCTTGTCCTTCAAAATTCATCACTGCGCTCCGTTTTCCCTCGCCTCGAGAAATGATAAGGCAAGAGATGAGAATTTGATGGGAGGGGATAATGCAGATGTGATGCTGTGGATTGAGAGGGAGAGGCTTGAAGCGTGAGAGAGCAGAGATGGTCAAGGCATCGGTCGCAGAGACAAATTATGTGGAGGCTCAATGGACCTCCCCCGTCATAATCAAGCTCTCTAGAATACACGAGGCAGAACGGGATAGAAAAAAATCGAGTAGTAAACCCAAAGTCGACGACACGAATAAAAAAGAAGAAAGGGAATAGCTTCCAAGTTGGAAACCAGGTCGTGCCAGCGACAGGGAAACTGAGAAAGATCAAAAGCAGCAAGCGAGAGAGTATTACTTACGGGCAGATGTATCTCTGAACTAGGGGGAAAAAGTTGCGTGTGTCAAAAAACACAAGGTAGATGATGTAGCGACCTCGCGATTTCTTTCGAGGAACGCGACGACGGGTAACTCAAAGATTGATACACGAAAAGGGCCCAAACGAAGACCAAGGTCTTTTTTTTTCGGGCTGGTAGCAGATGTCGACTTGCCTAGGCGTGGGCTTTGACAAGAGGATCAAATGCAAACCTTGAGGTACCTGAGGTGGAATGGGTGAGTGACGAGGGAACTTCGCGAGTGACCTGTGACTCTGCGTGCTGGATTCTACTCGAGGCTGGTTCTTGTGGGGACAGCGAAAGGGTAGCTTGTGGGACAGGGCCTACAAACTTGTTTCCCGCAGATTGTACTCGGTGGTCGAAGCGCGATGGCAGGGCCAGAAGAGAAGAAATGGAACTTTCTGCGCAACCGAACAATTGTCAAAAGACTTGAACCGGCGATGAGAAAGATAGGAAAGGGACCAAGTTGGATGGATGATGACGATGGAAACGTTTGTCGTAGTCAAACGCGAAAAAAGAAAGAGAAGAAAAAAAAAAAAAAAAAAAAAAAAAAAAAAAAAAAAAAAAAAAAAAAAAAACGTGCAGGGTGGCGATGGTAACAAGGTACCTGGGAAGGGAATAGATGTAAAGGGAAGGTAGAGGGTACCAGAGACCCCGGAGGAAGTGACGGCTTGTGGGAACCAACTTAAAAAAAAAAGTCGGCGGCTGGGAAGGAGCGGAGGGAATTACGTGTTTTGATGGCGTACGTACCTACTCAATTGGACAAGTAATTACCTAGGATTGCGCCTGCCTGCTTGGAATGGGGCGTCTTCCGACACAGTCTTCTTTGGCGGGAGTTTGAAAAAATCGAGGGTTTAAAAATCGAAGCTCGAAGCCCGACTCTTTTGATGCCAAATTGACTTGACTCGACGGGAAGAGAGAACTTAGGGAACGCGTATCAGAGTACTCGAAAAAGAGCTGGACCGATGTACGCTTGATTGTAGGTCGCGATGTTCCTTTGATGTACTTTGATCCAAAGTAACTCGGGTTTCCCTGGTTCTGATGTCTAGAAAATAAGAAATCAAGACCCCAATGTCCCTTTTTCTTTTTTGGAGAGGTCCAAAATGGGAAGGGGGATTCAAGAGACGAGGAGAGGGAAACACAGACACTTTGAGTGGAGGTAGACAGAACGTTGGGGGAAACGGCAAAGTGAGGGAGGAAGAAGTGGAAGAAGAGAGAAGAGGGGGGGTGTGTGCTTCCCCTGTTGCGAGGTACAAACCCTTTGTACAAATACTTTCGTCCATCCATCCCCTGTGTCCCTGGTCACGTCAGAGGGTGACCTAACCCGTGACTTCTGGTCCGCTCGACCGTCGCAGTAGCCAATGAGAAACGCGTAACACAGCCCGCTAAGTGGACCAGTTTCGAGAGGCAAATTTCGATTCGCCAGCGCCATTGGTCCATTTCAAGGAACGCATCTAAAGTATCGCGCCGCAATGTACATGATTCCGACGTACCGCCGTTCATTGGCCAGTCAGAGTGCTCAGAGGCAAGGAAAGCTAGGGAAGGCGATGCCGTCCTCCCTGCGGATTAACCGATAATAGCCCTATCTTTGCAAACTGTTGCAAGGATTTCTGCTTTCTTTCGCCCCTTTTGGATTACTTAAGCTGCTGAATATTCTCGTCCGCCGAAGAAATGAGGGGTCGAGAAAATGCATCACTTTTTTTGAATGCCTCTGATGTAAGGCCGATGATACGCAATTGCTCGTCGTTGGGGAATGAGATAAACGAACTAACAACTGAGACGATGACGACGGTTCGACCAAACCCTGTCTGATCTGGGGGTTTCATCAGATGCTGACCGATAAAAGCGTTCTTTCCCTTGCTAAGCGGGAATTAGCTCGGTACGCGTGCCAAGTACCAAGTACAAAGGATCGTCTTTGCTTTTGTACTCTCACGTGTGTATTCCTACACCTACAGTGACGCATCTTCGATAACGACACTGTATCACGTCCAACCGAGAAATTATCAGGTCATCCGAAAAAGGACTCGAAGCAGACAAAGGGAATGTGGTGCAGTGCTCGCTAGACGCGTGAGGCACACAGATCAATCGCCAACGCAATCCAGAAACCGGCTGCGGAAAGACCAGAGCGATGAGGCAGCAAACCACAACGCCGATTGCATCTTCTCTCAACCTTCGACAACATCGTCATCGAATGCCAAGACATACTGGTCACTTTGCCAGCTTAAGGTTCTTCTACATCTGCAATGTCTAGAGGCAGGGGTGTAACTGGACCCAAGTACCGAGACTCACGAGGCTCACGAGCGTAAGTTACGGAGCATTTTTAGTGAGAAAGGCTGCACGGTAATAGTGACTTGATCCAGGCTAGGGAAGACCATGCAATGTACTCTACTTTTACCATACATTGGGGAGGAAAACCTGGGAACGAAGTGGTTCCCAATCTATAACACAGCCCTATAATCATTGACAGCGACCTTATTTATGCTACAACTGTACAACAGCTGTACTTGGATCTTGAGTACATCACTCTACATCGATCCACCTGTTTCGTGATGGGCCTGATTCGCTGCTGCAGGTACAGATGGAGATTGGAGCGTGCCTGACAAGTCCAAGTCCCTAATTCCATCCCTTCGTTATAAGTCACCGTCATATCCTCAGTCCCTAGACAGCACGACCCGACTTTTCGGCTTCTTAAACCCATGGCACCCGCTCTTGAAAATCCGGGCTGGCCCAGAAAAATATTGATTCAACGATCTAAGGGTTGAGATTAAGGATATCGCTTCTCGACCCCTATCAAGTACGCCCAGTATCGGACGAGATCAGCCCTCCGCCCTTAGTTGACCCGTCATCTTGTCCATGGCTCATGCTCATATTTCCATTCTCCTCCTAATCCTGGAAATAGAAGTCTGCCGCCTCGCCGAGTTTCTGTCCGACCATCCCTTTTGATGCAAAAATATTGTCGAAGAGCTTTCTCCTGTGTCATGGCCGCCGCCACTCAAGAGAAGAAAAAAAAAAATACCACAGACCATGGCAGTGGACGCTTCAATGTTGTTATCACCAGACAGTTTACTGATTCAGGTAAATAGTGTGGGCCTCCTTTTTAGGAAGCAGATTCATGCGCCTCCTTATGGGAAGTCGATCATGGCGAGGGAACGAAACACTGCGGGTCACAGGCTGCCGGCATCAAGTCACAGGCCAACGGCCTCGGTTTGAGGATTGGATGTTCAAAGATCCACCACAGATGAGAAGCAACCAAGTGCGTCTGTTGCGATTTAGAGGGGAAAAATGGGCTGGAACTCCAAGGAGAGAGGACTCGATCCCCGCGAGCAGTTGCGGCGGTGAGGATGAAAGTATGTTCCTTCCCAAGCGGGGCCGGCACATGGAGAGCATGGTGAGAGAAAAGTGCCGCCACTTGGAATCCGAAAACTCTAGGCGACAGGATTTGCCATTCATCTCTCTCGGCACCAAGGTTTCCCATCTCCATCTCACGGAGACGTCGCCGAGGGGCCATACCCAGGTGAAAGCGTCTTTTGGGTGCAATTGGGAGAATTGAGATCGGATGAAGATTCCCCCAAGCAAGAGGTTATCCCAAGATTGAAGGGGCACAAGCGAAAGCACTTACTTGTCTGTTCGTTAGGTTCCCTGGTTTGCGCATTTTTCTGCTCGAAGATCTCGTTGCCATGCGGACGCTGTGGGGTCTCAAGTATAGGACGAGAGCGATGAAAGAGTTCGTGACGATCGATTGGTGGAATGAGATGTCAATGATCAACGAGAAGGATTGGCAGAATTGTCGGCTGTTCGAGCTTCCGGTGATCACGACCCAATCCGAAAGGGAGCCAGCGGCAGCTTGATCCCGTTTATAGGATGAGCTCTACGTTGTGGTTCGAAGCAATGGCATAGCATGAGACTTTGGGCGATCGGATTGGCAGTGACCTTCGAGGTAGGTGTTATTTTCCTCGGACTGTACACACGAATGTCGGTCAGAATCGCCCTCATCATCGGCCAAGTCATGAGCATGGAAACGATATGATGAGAAGCAGAACAAAGCCATGCAACGGGATTGGCGGCCGCAGAGGAGAAAGCGGATAGACGATCCGCCGAAAGTAAGAGGCCATCCGTCTGAGCGCTTATAGTTTCCGAAAGTTTGCCTGTTAGCCAAGCACCAGAAGGCACACTCCTATCAATCGTAAAACATGTCAATGGAGCCGGAGCGGCATTGCATAAGGCTTGTGGGAACGATGGCTAAACAGAGCAAGTTTGGTGCTATCAAGAACAGTGGAGCGTGCCTCGTATCTCGTAGTAAACACTATGCAGCGGGGTCTAGTCAACAGCCTCTCATCCTTCAAGATAATACCTCAGTTGAAACTCGCCGTCCGTGTTTTGAGACATTTACGGCCAAACGTGCGTGCAGAAGCGAGTATTAGGAAACAAGGTCGTATCTGTTTCCTGGCGGCAGCAGTTTGGTTTCGAAGCAGGCAAAACGTTTTAGAGGCAGCTGCCACCTTCCTCGGTCGTCCCTTGCCAGTTGAGGTCTTTTTCTCTCCATCAGACAGGGCGGACAGGGACATGCGTTGCTGCGAAGGAGGTCAATGGCAAGTGGTGAACTAAACCGTACAGGGGAGGGGGACATGATGGCAGTTGCAATCTTCTGTATTTTGTTTCGTGAGGCGCCAGGGTGTTGATGCTACCCATCAATTGTGTTTCTTCTGAGTTGGAACGGCACTCCACAGGAATGAGAAACGATGGAGAGGAATGAAGAGGTAAGAGCACGGAGTTTACTTTGGACTAGGTTAGGGGAGGTATCATCTCCGTGCATGAAAGATTCAATGGCGAACCCAAGACCACGGTCGCTGATACTGGGTGAAATTGCACCAGCGTCTTAGCGAGTTTCAAGGGACCGGAGCCCAGCAAGGGTGACCAGGCTTGACTGACCAAACATTTTTCCGGCCCTGCAGCTCTGAGGAAGTAAAGAAATACTTCGCAATAGTACCTAGGTACTAAGGTACTGTGGTACACTCAAGTTACAGACCCAAAGCTTAATTGAAAAGAGACCACTTCGTCGTAGTTTAGTTGCAGATACTCAGGATGCACAGATCAGCACGGTGGGGTGGGTGGGCAAGCCTTGAGGAAGGAGTCAGCTGCAAGGTACCGAAGACTAACGACGTAGTACTTTGAAGATGCAGGATTAAGCTACAGATCTTGACATCCAGTGACATGTGGAGATGGCCAAGCAGGCTGATTGATATGCGACTTCCCTCTGGAGTCCTTCGAAGTGTACACAATTCTCCTGATGGAGATACATAGGTCATCACGAGATACATAGGTGTTGAGTCCGTAGATAGGAGAAACATTGAAGGAAGGACCAATCCGATGATAGAAGCCGACAACTATGACAATCTGGACTCGTGCTTGCTTGCGCCATTAATGATCCCTCAAGTGCAAGAGCGACCGATCGCTGGATGGCGTTAATTGAGTGGACAGGCAGGTGCGAGATCATAAGTTACAGAGGTTAATTCCCTCGGAGTTCCCGTTTGTTCTGGAATAATTGGAAGTGACAATCAAAGAGATCATTGATGGGGAATTAAGCTTGGGTTTCGTTTTTCCTGACTCGTGATGATTTTCACTGATTTTACGTGACACTGGTGATTCTACCAGAGCCACAACAACATTAAACGACATTGAAGAGAGAATCTTCTGAATTGTGTCCAGATGATTGTCCCCAAGTGGTGCCCCATAAACCTTGAATCCACCAGTAGCTAGTCTCATCATGCAAAGGGAGGGCGGCACCCAGATCGTTGGCCTAGCGACAAGTTTTTCCATACAAACACAAACACCACGCAGTACGCCACATACCAGACTCGGGTTTCATACGATTACCAAACGACCTGCCCCTCTTCGCCCGTTATGAGCCGTGACAATGGCCGCGGGGAAGAAACAGTCTCTTGTTTCGATGTCTACGACTCTATACTTCGTAACTTCGAACCAAACAAGGGATCCATGATTGTATCAGAATGTTGCAGAGATTGGACGGGTACATTTGCATAAAGTATCCTTTGCACCAAGTTTTAGTGTCAGCTAGACCTTTCCAACTTGTATTCCATTTGTACCAGCCGTGTATGTGCAAATCAGGGGAAATGGCAGCCATTGACCAATAGAATCTAGGCCCTTGCTGACAAGCGCGTTTCTGGAACACAGGAAGCAGCAGCCGCACGCCCCGCACTTTGACTTCTCAACGTCAACTCATCAGACACATCAACTTTCAAACCGGATCCGAGGCCGATGGACCCCTTCCATCTCAAAAATAGACTTCTCATGCACTAGCGCGACCTGCGAAGCACACCGCAAGCCACCAAGTTGAGCTCTGTCACTGGACGGTCCATTCTCTTGTTCTTGGACGCCAAGCCACTGGTCGGGCAGGCCTCTTCTTTTGTGATCCACACTCCTCACCGCATTGTCAGTCCATCGCGAGAAGTCTCACTAATGAGCCTGAGAATGGCTCTTGTTTAGTTTCCCCTAATTGCTTAGTTCAATCTTGGTGGGGTTATCTGATTTTCCTAGCTTTCTTCATCTGTCTCTTCGTTCGAAGCTTTAGAGAGGCTTCGTACAGTTCTCTCGAAACAGGACTTATAATACACTCGTTCCAGATCGGGTCGCAGATTGGCCTTGTGGCCTTGGGCCTTGGCCCTGCGACCTAACTCGACCTCAGTCGATTCTTCCCGGCCCTTGTGTAGGAATGAGGAAAAAAAATTGAGGGGCAGAAGAAACTAGGCCTGTCCTTATGGCAGCCGCCTTACCGAAAGTTAAGCACCCTGCTGCGAGGTATTACTGTCTTCTTTCTTTAGTTGCTGGTTTCAGTCAGAGTTGGATAAGCTCCACGCCGCATACTCGCGCACGTCCACCCCCATTCAGGGCGCCCACAGTACTCAGGGTCCATCTTACATGCAAAACGTATTTCTCTAAGTTGGCCTTCACATTCTGCTCCCATGTGTCGTTGTATCTTTGTTTTGTTGCCATTGCCGTCGTGCGTTCAGGCGTATAGCAATTCAAATGCTTCTTTGGGATATCTATCAAGCCTCCTATGATGCAGGGCCGCCGCATATTTTGCCTACTCGCATGGTCTCCAAGCAGTGTACCTACCTCCGGCTTCTACGCCACAAGCGTCGGCGGGTATCGACTGGATGGATTAGACCGAAAGGTTAATGCGACCCGCGGACCCCTGTCATACCCTCATACCCACATACATGTTGTAATACGCATCCCCACACCCTGCTTGCTGCAGTGTGAGCGCCACACTCTCCCTCATCCCGGCTCGCCTCAAACTTTAGCTGGCTGGCTGTTATAGATGGTCTGAGCATCTCTGCACCCACTCCGAGTAAAACCACTTCTCTGCTCTAACTAGCATCCCACCGCCTCCTGTCCCAGAACAGAAGTCTGTAACAAGCCTCACTCTACCCTGGACCCCCATCCCACTCCCTCAGGAATGGGTCTGAGCTTGGTACGCATGGTTGGTAAACACCCACTCCAAGAACCCACACCCACTCCCACTTTTACACACCCCTCCCCCTGGTTCAAGGATGGACCTCATCCCGAATCTTAGCGGGGACGTCGTGGAGGAAAGACTAGACGGGATGTGCTGGCTGTGTTGTGCTATCTTCTCGATGATCAAGTTTCATTATATCCTTCCCTTATTCCCTCCCCGGGCCTTTACCGTCTCTTGTTTACTCTTTTTCTTTTCTTCTTTCTCTTCTCTCCTCCACCCCTTTGGGCTTCCAATCTTCGTCACCTTTAGTGGTCAAGGTTTCCTAAGACGCTGTTGCGTTTCTTTCCCTTCTTTTCTTCTTCGCAGCTAGACATTTACTTTCTTTTATTGACCAACTGGCTTGGCTGCTTCCACTCATTTTCTTCTTCCCTTTCAAATTACGATTCTTGAACATAATCCGAGAGCTTGAGGCCCCCCAAAATCTTTATTTCGTCCCTTTCTTTTCATCATCTAACTTTCTCTTCTCCCTTTGGTCAATTTGCGCGTTCGGTTTTCTCTTTCGTTTGTTTCTTTTCCCAATCGCTCTTTTGCAACATCTCTTGCCAAACCAGCCCAGCAGCAGATGCCCGCCAGGTTTCCATAAACCGCTGCTAAGAACCAGAGCAACATCACAAAGAGCCCGCTTCCCGGAAAAGACGACATATCGTTAGAGTCTACTCCTACGCACCCGTCTAGCTTTTTATTACGACCGCCCCATTTAAGACACGATCTTCCCATTTCGATTCGTATCGCAGCTTGGCCTGTCGACCTTGTTTTATTTATTACACTTTTTGGATCAGCCCAGCGGTTTACCTTGACCGCAACCATCAACTTGATACCTTCTTCTTCTCACAACCTGTACACGGTTTGACTGTGTGTGAGAAATTTGAAATACATTCGACTAGGGTAGCACGATATTGAGCATTCGAGAAACGACGAAACCCCCAGTATTTGACAAGATGGCACCTACGATTCCTCTCGCTCCCTTATCCGCCCCTTACACGCCCACGAGCGATGTTATGGCACGCCGCGAGTATGGTGTTAGTAAGAACCGGAAGGCCGCCTCCACCGGCGGCGGCAGGGCTTGGAGTGAGGAAGAGGTTGGTTTGGCCCGAGCATAAGACTTGGCGAGTGGAACCGGACTAACATGACATCCCTTTTTTTTCGTATAGGAATTGTACCTTCTCCAGACTCGTCTGCAAAAGATGCCTTACAAGCACATTGCGGCTCACTTGAAAAAGACGGAGCTCGCCTGTCGTCTTCACTATCACCAACTCAGCCACGGCAGCAACCGAAGGAAGCGAACGACGTCGGTCTCGTCCGGTTCATCGACTGGCCACTCTCCGATTATGCCTGCAACGGCTCGGTCGCCTATGGGAGATGGGCCTACTTCTCGATCGGCCTCGCCCCCCGGCAGTGCGGGAAGCTATGGCCCGGTGTCCCCGAATGGCATCGGTGGACTTGGAAGCGGAGTACAACTCCCGAGCATCATGGGCAACCATGTATCACCCAGGCTCCCATCGATCCTGCCCAAGCCGGCCGCGATGACGCTCCCTCCGCTTAGCACTTCGCCGACTCGAGGATACCCGACTCCCCTCCCCGAGCCGCACAGCGCAGCGCTCCCCTCAGCGACCTTCCCGCCTCTTACCCATCCTACGACCCCGCCTCTGCGTCTCGAGTGCTCGGTGCTGCCCCCGCCGTCGGCTCGTCACCCACATGTCGACATGGGCCGGTTACAAGCCATCTACAACGCGCACCGTGCTACCTTTTGGGCAGCAGTGTCGGCCGACTATGGTGCGGGCATGAGCCCCATGGCTCTCGAGCACGCATGGAAGACCGGTGTGTGCTGTAGCCAGCACCAGGCAATGACGCCTATTTCCCCCGCGGCGAGCCCGGACCACTCAGATCGGGAGAGCAACTCGAAGGGTCAAGACAAGACGCGGATTTCGGCCATCCTCGGTATCGAAGCGCAGCCTCGATCATCGCAGGACCAGCACATGGTCCGCAGGATAGAGGAGGAGAGGGCGATGAGCGTTGTTGCCGCCAATGCTTAGTTTCCGTTAGGTGAATTGGCCCAAGGACGGAGATGAAGTTTACCTCCATCGACGTGTCTTTCTTGTTTTAACCTTTTTCGCCATTCTTTCTTTTCGGTATCCCATTGTATTACCTACATGCTTCACCAACCCTAGGGGCCCCTCTTTCCCATTCTACTGTTCACATGCAGTGGTGGCACAAAGTATTCGGGCATGTGTACATCAGCAACACAGATTTTGAGTGTGTTACTCGGAATGCCCAGTGTCGACAAGAGTAGGACGGGGTTTCTTGTGTGGTTGCTTCTTTTCTATCGAGAGCACTTCAAACGTTCTCTCGCCTTTTTTTCACTCCTTTTTTTCGTTTCCCACCATTTTTTTTTTTTTTTTACTGGTAGTTTTGGATGTTCTGGGGTCAATTCTTCAAAGGGTCGGGTGTGCAGTGACCTACGATGCAAAAGGTCCGGCAAGATATGTTAAAATTCATGACGGATGAAGGAACTGTATGGGGGTATGTTTGTCCTGGTTTCTCGGAAGGGCGGGAAACGGGATTGGAAGGATACGAAACCCCAGAGATGGGGTAAAAAAGGGTTTGTTTCTAAATGATGTGTATGGACTCTTTTTTATTGTCTTCCTTTAGATGACGATAACGTCACTTTACCGTTTCGTTTCTTATCCATCTCAACGATTCTCCTGTGTCGTCATATGTTCGAGTGTCTCATGAAGTTGCTCTCATAAGACCCGGTCCGATGTCTCCTTTGTTCTTGTGGGAAGTTTTGTTGCTTCCGGGGCTATTTCTTAAGCTTCTTGGAAGAATGACTGGCGTAGCATGAAAATGATGTTGGCATGAGACGATGTTCTGTTTCTTTTCTATTTCAGTTGAGGGTGCTTGGTTCATTTTCATATGGGGGAGGGTGAAGTGTCACTCTTTACAGGACCTTGCCGCGGGAGGCGAAGGGAATAGCCAACAAGGCAGAAAGATAGGGAAATGAATGAGGACGAGCATCAAATGAAACTTGGGATCTAGATCTAGGTGAAGTTGCAAAAAGGGTACGTCTGGTGAGCGAGTTGGAGGATGGTTGAGAATGTCGTAAGCTGAGTGATGCCGTTTTGATGAATTACGCGAGATGAAATATTCTTTTCTTTTTATCTGTCGTACTTTGAAGAGCTTCTCTCTGTGAGCTCTGTAGTGTAACCATTGAGGCCGATGAAGCGTTGGGAGGGAGGGTAGGGTAGGGGGAGATAGATCAAGATGGCATTGCCGGTTGTCCCCCCGCATGGATGGAGACGAGCAATTTTCCGAAACGGAATTGGGAACACACACTACACGGTAAAATGCGAGTCCTTGCCCATGAGGAGGGGGAGTTTTGGATACGGTTTTGTGTGATGCCAGACTCTATTAACGATGAAACTTGCTGGTGAAGACGGGCTGCCTAGAATTGATGAGAGAACCCAGACCATCACCTTCTCTCCTGTCACTTCCATAGTCAATCTATTGCCATAGCAATATCCAAGTACCGAGAGCCAGCAGATGCAGACCCATTGCGGTTCTTCGCCAATTCGGCCCTTACCATTCCATCAAGGTTGATTGGATACCAGACTTGAAAAAGCCCGCAAGGAAGATCCCGCCCTGACGCAACATCATCGTTCACCATTCACCATTTACATCACCCCTCTCTCCATCCTCCCCCGCCACCTCGCTACGGATATTAGCATTGACTCAATCTACTTCATATGGATAGGTCTACCTAAGAAGTAGTGTACAAATAGTGTCCTGCCCATATGGCCGGACGTGCGACTCGCGTCATGTACAGGTATTACCCATGGATGACGGGCTTGTTCGCAGTACTAGCCCGGTTGAGACAAGGGATCCATCAACTGCGCTAGCTTGGCTATCGTCATTCCTATTTTTTTCTTCTTCTTTTTTTCTCAAGAGCAGTGCGGGGTGGATAGAACGGGCAAAGAGACACTGCGAACTACTGGAATCTCACTATCTCGGCAGCCCCCCTTGCTAGCTTCCGGAGCATGACGCCACTACCCACGAGTAGGAGGACGGACTTCAAGTATGAAGTGCATCCCGAGGAAGCGCAATGGCTGGATTCGAGACCAACTTTTGGCAAGGGGAGAGAAAGCCACAGGGATCAAATTGGGCAGAAACTAGCTGCAGGAATTTCATGCGAGAAATAGGGACATTTGGTGTGCTCGTGACAGGTTCGTGTGTTCCGGGACGAACACGGGAAAATGGGAACATGGGACATAATATGGGACAGACGTGGGGCAGATATTGAGAAAGGCTTGCTTGCAGGTGGCGTCCTTCTCATTTTTTTTCTTTCTTCTCGCTAATCTTCAACCTCTTCTCTCTTGACGGAACATTGCGGAGAACAAACCAGCCTCCCCTTCGGCCCCTCTTCAGTCTTCTTCCTCGCCTCGTTGGGCCAACAGCCAAATCCATTGGATGTAAGTTCGGGCTGCTTGGGCGTTCTGGAAGGATTGGCTTGGCTGGGATTGGATTAGACTGGACGCGTTGAGGTGCCATTTATTGATCGAATGCAACGACCTTGATAGTGTAGATGCGAGTTGAGGTGGACTGTAAGACTAGATACAATACGACCTACTCGCGTATATTTTATAAACGAGCGAGGTGCTGCAGCAGCCGAGTCAGAGGGGGGGGGGGGGGGGGGTGCCGGCA